>BGPR01019370.1:0-29401 GCA_013235015.1 Araneus ventricosus
CATGCTAAACTTTCCATTGAGGCCACGTGTACCATGGATGGTACATGTTAAACTTTCCATTGAGGCCACGTGTACCAATGATGGTACACGTGGTACACACTAATCGAAAAGTTAGAACTGATCGAAACGTCACGTGTGCCAAGAAAGGTACACTATGTGATAGCTACCCTAAACAAGCTAATTACTTATGGGTTGACGATACAATGAAATATTGTGTGATGATATATAAATCTTCAAAAATCTGTCATCTAATTAGTCAAAACATCAAATGACCCGAATGAAAAGTCTAGCAAAAACGGTTTGGCACGGAACGTGTAAAATTGTGTTTGGTTCTTAGCCGAATACATCTTTCATGTCACTTTTCATGAGCATAGTGCCGGTCAGGAGTGGCGCTAGTGTCTGCCGATGGGGGGCACGATCTGCCCGACGGGGGGCACGGTCTCCTCTACAGGGGGACGACTTGCAGGGGGAAGGAGTGTAATGAAATTGGTCTCAAATATTTGCCAGGTCTTTATTTATCTACTAGTTGAATACCCCCTTGCGTGAACGGGATATAAAAATTTTCCACGCCTGGGGGGGGGCTGGCCTACCAGGTTACCCCACACTGGCGCCACCCCAGGTGCCGGTGTCTGGAGATCGGAGAATTCATACACTGCAGAGAAGGACAGCCTTGAAATTCCCCGAGCTACAAAAGGGGCAGACAATTTGTCTTATTGCAATCTTGATCACGGTATTTACGATTTATAAAAGGAAACAAGTGTAGGGTTCAGAGTTAAAGTGGACAAAGTCCACAAGATTCATTTCTAAGAAAACAGCTCACAAGGTTGATGAGCTACACTAAAAATAACAGTAAACTTCTAATTGTTCTTCCTACCTCATGGATACAAATTGAACTATGGAATTGAATTTTATTACACAGACAAAGCAAAATCTCTACACTACCATGATATGAGAGCGTTATCGTAAAACGTGTATTCAGAACCGACCTTACTAGATGTGGGGCCCAAATGAAAACATTTTGGATAACCTCTGTGTATTTATTAAAAGAAAGCACACTACAGATATGACTCCATTTACGGAGTGCATGATCAAAAACACACAAAGAACACAAGCCACAAAGTGAATTAAAACACAAAGAAAAAAGTGACTGCAGAGAATAGAAAAGTTCAAAGCTCAAAACCATATTAATTATAAAAATGTAAACACATAAATGATTTAAAACGACAACACGCAATTACAAAAGCACTGAAAACATACTGAACACGCAATTACAAAAGCACGAAAAACACACTGAACACGCAATTACAAAAGCACTAAAAACGCACTGAACACGCAATTACAAAAGCACTAAAAACACACTAAGGTTCCAAAATAACGAGAACCTGTTAATATAATTAAATTTAGAATGTACATTTGGAAAAAGACTTTGGTCCCTTAAAGATCTGGCAGGCACAGCGAAATTTATAGAGCTCAGTATATCAGTACAATCCATTCATTAATAACCTTGTAAAAGTAAAGAACGCAAGAACATCTCGTCTGGAACACAAACTAGGCATATTCTCACGCAGACTTAAGTTTTAATAAAAAATACATTATAAATAAATAAACAATATGAAATTTTAATAAATAAAATAATAATTTGTGTTAAAATTTTAATAAGATTCAAATAATAATTTTAATAACTTCACTTATTTAAAACTTAAATTTTTAAAAAAAATTTAAGACATGCGAATTTTTTGTTTTTAAGATTGGATGCATAAAATAGCAATTAAGTTCTCTAGGGAATTAAGAGCCTTTCAGAGTTATTTATTCATGATCGCTGAGTTTCACAAAGTGCGGACGTTTTCAACTAACGAAAAAAATCCAGAAACCTAGAAAAAATAACAATTTTTTACTTCTGAACCAGTCAGCCGGCTCCAAGAAAAAATTGGTTTGTAAACGAATTTAAAAGCATGAAAAATTTCCTGGGGATCATTATTTGAAATCAAAATGATACTCGATTTTAATTTGAGTATGTTTGTGGACATTCTTTGTTGCACTCTTGCGCGGGGCCTATTTGGAGCAATTGGTCTAATCGGCTAAAGGCCGGTCCTGCGTGGATTTGGATCACTTTGACTCTGAACGCTCCATGTGTCTATGTATAATAGTTTTTGCGCAATAAAAGTTTGCAATCAGAGAAAGACTCCTGCATTCCTTTCATGAAGAGAATCATTAGCTTTAAACTCTCTCCGAAGGCCTATTTGGAGCAATTGGTATAATAGGCTAAAGGCCGATCCTGCGTGGATTTGGATCACTTTGACTCTGAACGCTCCATGTGTCTATGTATAATAGTTTTTGCGCAATAAAAGCTTGCAATCAGAGAAAGACTCCTGCATTCCTTTCATAAAGAGAATCATTAGCTTTAAACTCTCTCCGAAGGCCTATTTGGAGCAATTGGTATAATAGGCTAAAGGCCGATCCTGCGTGGATTTGGATCACTTTGACTCTGAACGCTCTATGTGTCTATGTATAATAGTTTTTGCCCAATAAAAGTTTGCAATCAGGGAAGACTCCTGCATTCGTTCCATGAAGGGAATCATTAGCTTTAAACTCTTTCCGAAGGCCGTGCCTGATTGCAAATTTCACAAAGAAGCAAACAGTACCTCTTATAAACTGTTTCGAAGTGTGGCAGGTATTTACAGATACTCGAACAACGTCTGGAATTCTTCATTGCAACACATTTGTACAAAGTGGATTTGTTTATATGACATTAATCCCTATCGCCTTTTCCTCTAATCCCGTTTCATTTCATAACCTCGAAATTAATGCAGTTAGTGAGGTTTTAATCAGCTGTTTGTAGTGTCTCAACCATGTTTGCTCTGTAATCCTGTCACACAATCGGATTACGGTGATTAATCAGACAATTCATTCTGCTAAAAATAATTCGATACAAAACAGCTCGTCTTAGTAAAGCCTAAATATAGCTAGAGTTTTAGATAGTTAATGACTGAAAGATCAAATAGTATTGTCCGCCTAATGAGTCTGATTCTAAATCGCCGTAATTAGAACACCTTCCGCAACAGAAGAAAGAAAAGTAGGAAACAACTTACAAGGCGTAAATGATTTAAATTGTAAATAAGGCCAATTTAAGAGGAAATAGATGCTGGGTAGTTAAAAGTAATTTGTAGGGAAGAGTGTTAAAGAAAAAAGGCTTCGAACACTTTCTCAGCTTGATGGACAGGTGAGAAGATGCGACCGGATAAAAACTTAATTTACGACCAAGCTTCGTAATATGCACCCTCAGCGCTCTTAACAGGAAGAAGTATCTATCTCAAAGAATAAAAAGAAGAAAGTTCCGAAAACAGACTGATTAACTGATAGGGTAAAATAAAACTCCCTAAGTGAAACTGTTAATGAAAATCCACTGCGGGTAGAAATTTCGCTTCGGCCTTTTTTATCCTCCCCTCTGATAGTGCTTCTAGGTAAAGGTGAAAAGCTAATTTCGGTAAATTAATTTTGATGGAGCTGCCTGTGAAGCATGAAGCACCAGGGGAGTGTGTTTTTTCGGTGCTTCTTTTCTCCAGGTATCGGGTAGTTGATTAATCTATCATGTGTTAGATTAAATGGAGAAATGAAGAGATGGGAGAATTAATATTGATATATTGCGATGAATAAGCGGGATTTGGCAGTTTCTCTTGTTATATAAAATCTTTCACGGATTAGGCGATTGGAAGGTAAAACATATTCGGTAAGAAAAGAAGCAAATAAAGTTAATAAAAACAATTTATTCGTACATTAACGAAGAAATTCATTCATTAATTATTTTCTATTTTTTTATCTTTGATTTGTAATTGATTACTGTAAATATTACGGAGTCTTGAAATAATTTTTTCACAAATTCAATACCAGATGGCGCCACCCGTATACAATAAAACAACGATTCTCAACCTGTGAGGCGCCCCCCGGGGGACATTATAACAAAGAATGGGGGACGCGAGCATATCGAAAAAAATATTATTTAAAAAATTGATTATTTTACTGAATGGAAAGTAAAACAAAATATAGGATGTACACAAATGAAGTGACTCATTTCAAAAATTAATAAAAAAAAACTAAAAATGTTGGAACTACGTTTTTTTTAAATAAGAGAGCATCTCAAAAAGTATTTTTTTAGATAGGTAACGCGGCGTTGCGCCGTTCTAAATTTGTTACAACGAGAAAATTCCGAACGCAGTGGTTACCGATCAGCAGAAGCCGATGCGTGTTTTCTGGTTTCTTTTTTTAGTTTTTCTTGAATATCACGAAAACTCTTCATTTTTCACACTACATGTGACTTAACAAATTAAAGAGCGTAAAATTCCCTATAAATGCACGCTTTTATTTTTCTCCCAGTTTTAATATTTTCTCAGATAATGGCTCTAAACAAATTTTTAATTTGCAGTAATTTACAACCCCCTAGTTCAGCGAAATGGCATGCTACCTATCTCAAAAAACACTTTTTGAGATGCAATCTCATTTGAGAAAAAACGTAGTTCCAACATTTTTAGTTTTTTAAAAATTAATTTTTGAAATGAGTCACTTCATTTGTGTACACCCTGTACATTCTAACATAATAAAAATAAAATACACATTTACACTGATATAACACACTTATAAATAAGATTGTATCAGTACTGCACAATGTATTTACAAATTCACTTGTAAATACAGTGGAATCTCCCTATAACGAAATCGCTTGGTTCCAGTTGAAAAATTCGCTATAGAGAAAATTTCGTTATACGGAGATTAGAGATTTTTTGCAGTTATTTAAGTAAATGTTACAAACCTTTTAGTATGTGCGATAAGTTCAAAAATATTTAATTACGACTTTCAATTAAAAATGAAGTAATATTTATTATAAATTTGTTAAAAATGTACTAACTTTTACTGTATAAACAAAATGCTCAAAAGTGAAGACAATTCACCAATTTAGAGAATAATATGTACTAGTACGGATAAACGTAAAATGCGTATTGTCACATCCATTTGCTGTTTCCACCCCAGCTTCACCCCGATTCTTGGAATCTTGACCCGTAGAAATGTTGCTCCCTCT
This sequence comes from Araneus ventricosus, assembly GCA_013235015.1. Classification (NCBI taxonomy): domain Eukaryota; kingdom Metazoa; phylum Arthropoda; class Arachnida; order Araneae; family Araneidae; genus Araneus; species Araneus ventricosus. Next base: position 5,072 of record BGPR01019370.1, read on the forward strand.
GTAGAAACCCAGGTCCCCACAACTGCATTACCCTTCACGTAGCATTCTATTGCTATGTGTTATCGCTGGAATGAACGATGCGAGTGGTTCCAGAAACAGGCACGTGTGAGCGACTTGTGTGCACAGAAATTAGCAACTTTCTTCAAAAATGACAAAAATCGAAAAGATAAAGGTCTGAAAAAATTCGTTATAGGGAGAAAACCACTTCGTTATATGGAGAATATTTTGAATGTTATTTGACATTCCGATTAAAAATTTCGTTATAGGGAGAAATTCGCTGTAGGGAGACTTCGTTGTAGGGAGATTACTGTACTAAAATAAAAACAAGTTTAATAATTATAGTGATTCTTCTCGATGGACTTCTCGCGAAGCCGCGAGCATGTCCGCTATGGTGAAAGTAAGACAGAGCAATAAAGACTGAGATATAATAAGAGAGAGCCATTCTGGTTTTGTCAATGCAGCGGATCGGTGTTGCCAAATATCAATAAATTTACATATTCTTGGTAATTTGTAAGGTTTGTAATTAAGGTCGTAGTGTAGTTTTAGCGTCAAAATAACAAAAATACATTATTATTGCATACATTTTTATTGTATAAGATGGGGGGGGGGCTGCGATGAAAATTATGACTTAAAACTGGGTCGCAAATAGTGAAAGGTTGAAACACTGCAATAAAAGATTTATTAATATCAGCCGATTAACTGATACTAAAATTTTCTGAAAATAGTCGAGTATTGTCATCGAAGACACACAAATGTATAAAATTTCGGAATTCTGGCCCGTTTAGGAAACAAGTGAAAAATTGATCACAAAATTCCATCTTTACCAACTGTTAGTGAAGTTAAATAAAAGCTTATAATTAACCTCTTAACTTTTTGATTTTCTTTGCTATCTAATAAGATTATCCTTTCTGTTTTGGAAAGGGGCCACAGTTTTCATTCTTCTCAGAAGGCATAGAATGCTTGAGATGTTTATGGATTCTACGTAATTTTTGTGTCAAATTATAAAGCTAATTAATGATTACATTTTAGTTTTAAGACTGAAAATGCGATAATTCGATGCACGAGTATATTCTCGGGCCTTTAAGTTAAACGGTTGAATTGAACGAATTCATTTATAAAGTGAAACAAATGGGGCTGGAAGCTTACTTTTACGTGCCATTAAAAATTCTTCACTGACTTCTAACACGGTAAAATAAATTTAAGCAAATTGGAGATCTATTTTTTTATATCCGACAGAAACAAATTTATTTAGATAATCGTGCAACATAAATGAAGTAAATTTTACAAATATCAATCCAATCCATATATTTAAAATGCTAACATGCGTGGCACATAAATCGTTCTTATTACTTATTGTCGAATGGCAACAGTCAGATGTAAGCAAACCGAGGTACAAACGTTTAAAACTGCTTCATTGAACGTTTTTATAGCTGCAATTAACCCTCCAAGCGGCGGAAACGGCTTTTTAAGTTCTTCAAGTTTAGTTCAAAACCACATAGTTCGTATTTATATGTATATTTTCTCAAGCAACCTTGGATAAAGTACTCTTAAGATTCCACAGATATAATTAAATACGAAACAGATAGGTTCATTCACTTTAAAAGCTAAGTTTTCTAACCTGAAAGCTAAAAGACCAAAATAATTAGGCGCTTGGAGAGTTAAATCAACGCTTCGCTTAGCTAATTGATGGAGCTGAAAAATATTATTAAAAATGCTCGGAAGAGGGCTCGCCGCATCATCGAAACCTCCTTTCAGTCAGAAGAAAGACGATTTAAAAGAAATCAAGATGGCAGAAATAAGCGTCAAACAAATTTTAATCGATCGCAAAAATAGGCTTACCCGTGCCCAGATAGATAATCGCTATGACTTGTATATTATATTATTTATTTATTTGCAACACTCGTCGATCCACTCACCAATTATGGAGTGGTAAAACGGCCGACGTGGAAGAGTTCACGCTCAGCAATCAAGAGGCCGGAAATAAACAAGCAAAGTAATACAAAACAGTGCACCCACAGACAGTACAAAACCACAAATCACTGAATAAATACAAAAATATAGTCACAATATTCATTAAAAACAGAGAAAATTCAGTTATTAACAAAAAAAAACCGGTAAACAAATTACATCATAAAAAAAGAACCAATCTATTATTGTAGAGGGACGAGACTCATGTTTGTAAGGAATGCGCTGTTGAAGAATTAATTCAATTTCAGGAACCATTTTTATTAGATGGCTAAGTTCCACGACACAGTACATTGAAAGGTACAAGACGCAAGACAGAGAACAACAACACGAGACAAGTACACAGAAGAAGAAGAGAGAGAGGCATCATGGGAAAAACCCGGATGGCTCTAGTAGCGCTACCTACCATAAAAAGGAGAAGGCAATGAATTGTAACCGCTACATTATTTAGAAACAATACAAAATACGGTGCATGTACTAAACAATAGAATACAAAACCAGCATAACCATAAATGAAAAACATCAGAGCTATAATGGACCACTGCAGGTCACCTCTTTACACACACATATATGAGTAAACATACACATGTATATAAAACAAAAACACACAAAAAAGGAGAAGGGCAAGGCCAAAAACGAGAGAGCCCCCACAAGGAAAAAAAAGGAATCGGTATACCCTAGTCTTCAAGTTTCATACTATCGCAAATTCGAAAACAAATTTCCGTGATTTTAAACAATTTCCCCAATGACTTGCCTATGAAAATTGATGTTGAAGAGCATAATTGTTGGTTTCATAACTTCTAACTAAATTGTTATGGCAGAGGACCAGATGGTCGCCAAAGGCGGCCAGTATGTGTAAAGAAATAATCTGCATATCAAGAAAAAAAAAATCATTTTATTCAAGATTTAGCGTGTAATCGAGATGCTGCGACAGATTCTTAACGACACACAACGAGCAATTTTACCGGCGCAGGCACAAACTCAGTCAAGGTTTTCAATCATCCACATATTCATTTCTTTTTCGTAGATCCGCCACTGTTTGAAAGTTAGGCATCTTCTACGAAGGAAGGAAGTGGTGAGAGATACATAACGCATGCGCTCTACGAAATGACTTCCAAAAACTTTCTTTATGCCCCGGAACACGATGCCAGCCCTAGCACTATAGTTTCGAATTTTTTTTTTGAGTATTTCTATTTTTCCTACAGATCCGAAATATTTTTCGATATTATAGTGTTAGGGCTGACGTCGTGTTCCTTCTTATTTTTCAGGGGCATAAAATAAGTTTTTTGTCTTTTCTTTCTTCTGCTTTTTGTTCAAACGGTATAATTGCAGTTTCTGAAAATGATTTTTCCTTCGATTTGAGATAATTCGGTTCACAGAGAAACAACAATTTGACTTAATGTCAGTTTCTCTACAGAAAATTATCCCAATTTTTCTGAAATTTAGAAGCCCAGCAGGGTGTGAACCTTGAGAAAGTCCATCTACCGGATTATCTTCTTGCTTTTTGTTCATTTTGTTGTTTTGACTTTGTCTTCTGTGTGTTTTTCAGTTTGTTACTTAATCTTTGTATAAGAAAATTAAGCTACAATGAATATCAGAAAGAAAATTCCAGAACAGTCATTAAAAATTAAATATATAAAAATGCGTTTAAAAATTCTTATTTATTTAAGGTATTTATATCATCTCTTCACGTTTTGGGTTTGACCTCCAGATTTTCGATAAAAAATTTTCTTCTTTATAGCACAGTAATAATTGTATTTTTTAAACTTTATTTTTTATTTCACTCTCTTGTGGATGCTATAAATTTGTACGGTAAATTGTTCATATAGTTAAATTAACTATATTTCTGTTGATGCGTCTTATTGCAAAATAAAATGTTTCTGAATATGTTTTTCTACTTCTAATCAGAATTCTCTGAAGTTTCTAGGTTTATCCTTTGGAGTGGGCGCTATCGTTACTAGTCATCACAACTGTAAAATACTCATTCGAATTTGAAATAATGTTTCATAGACAGGATCCAGCAATTTTAATTGGCTCTTATATTTTTCTCATTTTCAGTCATATATCCTTGTAAAAATTTATAATCGGCTTAGCAAAGAAACTAATTTCGACTTGTGCACATGCCTCCAAAATTATAATTTCGCTCCTTACTTAAGATAAGGCGCCATAGGCAACTTGTATCCTTCCTAAAAACGAGCCAATTAGTCTCAATTTTCCACCTGGTGGAAGATGCTTAAAAGATAATTTAAAAATACTCTTTAAAAATAAATATTTTGCTAAATTTGAGATGTTCAGTGCACAAGGGAATCAAGTCCACTTGCGGCCATTTTGAAAATACTTTCAGCGTTGAAGAACTTAATCAAAAACTCTCTTCAGAGTTTAAATGGATTCATTTATTTCAGAATTTCTCTGGGGCCGCGGTGGCCTAGTGGTAAGGGCTCGGGACCGGCGAGCTTCAGGCTCGAAACCCACCGAATACCGCTCCCAAAATCTGACGTCGTGCGTCAAACGAAGTCTCGCTGGTGTGGCGCGGAAATATGGAGAGAGCAATCCAGGTACCGTTCTGGCTTGTTTGCGGTTCAAAATGACGAGATAACTCCCTAATTAGCCATCGTGTTGCTTCAAAATGGGACATTAACAGTGGAGAATCCAGAATTTGGGTCTGGGGGGGACTTAGGTCATAAAACTCAAGACTTATGTAAATCAAAACACTTTAACTTTACAGTCTTTACTCACCTGACGATAAGAATCATAAAGAACAAAACAATACTTTCTATAATTTAATAAAAAATACAATGAAATAACTAGCCAAAAAATGTCTTCGACCGCGTTAATGCTACAAGTACAAATGGAATGACTGGAAAAGTAGGAAAAGTTTCGAGCCTGTCAAGCCAGAAAGCAATGTCGTCACCTTTTCATTATTATTTTTTAAAAAGGGAAATTAAGAACAAAGAGTTATAATTAATAGTTATAGGTCATAAAAATTTTGTATCGTCGTGACGAATGTCAAACCTTATGGCTTATGTAAACCAAAACATTTTAACTTTACAGTCTTCACTCACCTGACAATAAGAATCATAAAAGACAATACAATACTTTCGATAATTTAATAAAAAATACATTGAAATAATTAGCCAAAAAATGTCTTCGACCGCGTTAATGCTACAAGTACAAGTGGAATGACTGTAAAAGTAGGAAAAGTTTCAAACCAGTCAAGCCAGAAAGCAATGTCGTCACGTTATTATTATTATTTTTTAACTCTTTCAATACCGTAGCTCCCGAAACGTCCGTTCAACCAAAGTACGTCGATCGTCCGAACCTCTCTAGTTTCCGTGATCCTCTGCCCTTCGTTAAGCGTGATTGACTGGATCCCCGAAGTCGTGCATTGTTCGTTGGAGTGGAAGAGCCTTAAGGACGGAAGAGGCAAACCTATTTTCTTATACAAATCGTCCATTGGCGATGCCGAGTCCTCTTTTGTAGGGGCTAGGGAATTTCTCTTACCTTCGGAAAGAGGAACTCGGGCGTTTCAGTTTTTTGAGGTCCCAGAATTCCAAGGCTCTTAGGACTCAAAGTGTTAATAAAGGGAAATTAAGAACAGTTATAGTGATTTTAAATAAAATAAAGAACTCTGGCTTAGCTCTGGGGGGGCTGCAGCCCCATATTCCTCCCTGGATTCTCCACTGGACATATAACTAAACTAAACCAACTTTCCTAGTGGTACGCGTACCCCAGGAGTACACGGCGTACCAGTTAGGAGGGGGGACATCCTCGAAATTAATGCCGCTAATATCAGGGGGGGGGGACACAAGAGTTTAAAATGAAATGGAAAGTTAAAGAATTTTGCTTACCCGATTTCGTGTACGAAGTGAATGTTATGCAGGTCGCAATTCCGAAAGCTTTCTGGGTAACAAAGAAGAGTACCAAGCACACAGTGTTAAAGCAATAAAATGTTCAATGCCTTTCACGAACATATATCACATCTTTTTATACGCATATTAAGTATAAACATCGCAGTGAGCTTGTCGCAGCTCCAAACTCGAGACCTATCTGTCTTCATTTGCACCTAGTTTTATAAAACTAGATCCATGAAACAAGCTCAAGGATTGTGTTGAAATTGCCTCTCATTTGAGTAGTTTACGATGAATAATAGTTACCTTTCCCCATAAGTTAAAGCGGAAATATTTCAATTCTGTTTTCATTTGTTAGTACGTGAAACTAATACTATTACAAAAATGGAATGCGATATAAAATCAAAAATAAATTCTACAAATGCTATTAAGTTAATTCGAGTTGTTTGAATCTTAAGCTAAACCTAAGCCATTAACATTATGAATAAAAACTTCTTTGAGCGAAAGGATGATTCGGGGAAGGGGAAGGTACTGAAAAATAATTAAAACCAGCGGGAGTGGTCTTCCCTAAACTTTCTCATATATTTCCCCCAAAAGATGGTGTTTCTCCTCTCCCCGCGTGGATAAAAAAATTCGAACCTATTGTAACTCAGAATCCAATCACTATAATAAGGTTTTTCATTGTAGATTATAGAGAGTGTAAAATATTTAGGTAAAGAATCAAATTCAAAGAGATACGTATCGATTAAATGAATACCAATTTTTCCTCTCTTGCCACCTCAAGGACAAAGTGACGTAATCCTTCCGCGTGCAGAGATATTGCTACCAGTACGCATGCGCATGGAGAATCGGATTTAAAAAATGAATATGCAATTTGAACGCCTTTTTCAAACCGAATGAAACGACATTTGAGCACAGAGCTATAATTAATGTTAGCAACCGTCATACCAATTTTTATTGATATAAGCCAAATTGTTTAGGAGATATAATTTTTACAAGTATGCGACTATACAGACCGAAAGACCATCAACCCCTTCGACGGATTTGGCCCAAAATTTGAAACGGACTTACATTCATGATGATAAAACTGTGTACCAAATTTTATCCATCTAGCTATTCAAGGGTTTGAGTTATAGTGTTCACATGACCGCGGACATACAGACTTCCCTAAACGGATTTTTCCAAAGTTTCATAGAAACCTACAAATTATGTGTAAAGATCACATACCAAATTTCATCCCTATATCTCTAATAGTTTTCTAGTTATCGTGTTGACAGACAGACACACAGACATACAGAAACACAGACAGACATAATTCTAAAATTGCGTTTTTCGGACTCAGGGAGGTCTAAAACGTGGAGATTCATCAAAATCTCGAGTTCGAATTTTTTGACGATTATAATACTTTATCTTTGTATATTTCGTATACGAGAAAGTAAAAATCAAGAGGTTATACAATTCTGACGTTCACAAACAGTTACAAACGTTAAACTTTTCCCTGTCGTTAAGCAATTCGTATAAACTTTGTCAATTTTTATCACAACTTTGTCAACGTGACTTGACTCCTTCGTGCCCTGAACGCCTCATTCGGGTACTACAACACAGAAATTAATTATTCATATTACATCACAAATGATGAAAAATCTTCTCGGATTCAACGCAATCCAAAAAACCCCTTAGCAACATTTTACCCCGTCTCTCCCACGCGTTTCTCGCTCCATCCCCAATCTAAACTTTGATCGGAGAATAACATCATTTTAATTGAATCTCGAAGCTGTTCAGCGAAAGTTAGTTCAAAAATTATTCATCGGAGAAAACGCGTGGGAAGCCTTTAAATTCTGCGCCCCTTTCACACGCTTTTATTGCCGGCTTCCGCACAGCCCTCGGGGCAAGAAATAATTGGCTTCTCCCAGATTAAACAGTGCGCTCTCGCAAAAGACGCTTTTCTGGAAAAATGTGCTACGTGCCCTGCGGGTCGTTACGGGGAACGAGTGTTGAGTTGCTTCCACCGGTCGTTTGGACGGGGTGTAGTGCACCCTCGGAACTTTCTAAATCATCGGCAGACACTCTATTGATTTTCCTACCCGCCCAGATTCATCGTGGACGAGATTTTTAAGATAAATTGGAGGTGCATACCAAACGGGAGATCCGATGGTTTCGTTCGCAGATATTTTGGAATGTAAATAAATTTTTTGTTTGGTCATAATGTCTTGGATAGGAAATATGTGATGTGTATATATATAGGGTTGCCATAATTTCTAAGCATTGATGCCGGACGTTTAAATGCTAAATAAATAAAACATGAAAAAGTGAGTAGGTCATGGTTTATTTTGCTCTGATACAAATTCAACAAAGTCTAAGCAATCTAATAAAATGAACACGTAGAATAATAAAGATGATGCCAGGTTAATCCTTTTTATCCCAATCATGTTTTAAAGTTGATTTTACTTTCTTATTTATATCATTTTCTTCTTTCACATAATTATAAAATTGGTCGCGAGTCATTTTCAAATTATAATAACAAATCAAAATCGCTTCATTTGTCTCCACTGACAACTTAGGGGCCGTCCACAAATGATATCACGCTTGGAGGGGGGGAGGGGGTTCGTAAAATTGTGACAGTTTGTGACAAGGGGTGGGGAGGGGGTAACAAGAACTGTGGCATCACACATTTTAGTTAAAATTTTAAAAAATCAGCAGATCAAATTTTGAAGCTATTTTGAAATTACCAGAATTTGAGGTTATTTTTCTAAATCGGGGGTAAAACAACTTTCATATGATTTTTTTCACTTATATTCCTTTCTTTTCGAAAAAGGCATTCAGGGTAGGTTCTGAGAATATGGTAGCCCCTCCCCATCACACCCTAGAAATGTCCAACATAAGATACGTCGCCCCGCCTGGGTGAGTGGTAGAACTGGTAGGGGCACAAACAGGGTGATTTTATTGAAGCGTTTTTTTTTTTTTTAATTCAATCTATTTAAGAGTATTTTGTGTTCATAAAGTAAAGAGAAGATTTAAAGCAAAATGTATCAAATTCCAAAATACTACTGTTTACAATTGCTCTTTTATATTAATATTTTATTACTATTGTATATTAAGTAGGTTTTTTGTTGTAAACCTTAATCTTATTTCATACAAAATAAGTACACATATAATCATTATTATTGTTATGCTCACGAATGTCATTAAAACACATAGTTAAAGTTTAAAAATAATTAATTTGAAATATAATCTATAACGTAGTGCTTTGTTTCTGAACTGCAAGTATATGTTTATGTAATATAGTGTGACATGTGACAAGGGGGGAGAGGGTATGGTGAAGTGTGACACTTTGTGGCAAAGGGGGGAGGGGGAGTCAAAAATATTGGAAAAAAGTATGACATCATTTATGGACAGCTCTATTTCCTTCGTCCGACCATTGAGTTGACATGAGGGAAAATATTCTCTTCACATTTGCATCTTGGACTGTAATGGCAAATACGTATTTGTGTAACTTTATTACATCTGATCAATAAAAGGGTGAAAACTTGACAAATAGTAATACGGGACTGAGTAGTGAAATACAGTGACAGTCCCGAATACACTCTACATATGGCAAATCGATGTATTGCCAATATTTTATAACTTATCTTCGTGCTATAGAAGAGAGATTCATTAAATTTACGTCTCTATTTGAAGTTACAGGGGCTACTATGGACAGATATCACAATTTTTGCCTTCATAGTTTAGATGGAAATAAGTTCAATGAAAAGAATTTTTAAAAGTGTAATAAAAAGTATAATTTTCTTCATTTTAATTATCTTCTTTGGGCCATGGGCCCTAGTAGTAAAGGTATTGTGGAACTTGCGCACAGCCTCATTAGTGCTAAGTCATTAAGTTGTGTCCTTTGCGCACAAGCGTTGGAAAGGTTGCAGTATTGTAAACTTTATCGATGTCTATATGATTTGGCGTGGCTTTAGCGCATTGAAAAAACCTTTGGCATATAAGAATCAATCGATGTCAGTGCCCCCTACTTCAAAGATGTTTCCGTGGGAAAATGCTAAGGACCTTAATAACTGTTATTCTCAAACAAGTGACTAATACCGATATAATTTCATTAAAATATAAATAATCGATATAAGTTAATCGTAGTGTTAAATAAATTGAAAATACATGAATACATACACTCATTTTAATGAAAAAGAAATTGCTTCTCAACAAAATTGATTGAAAAAGGAACTCGTTTATAAACTTTCTCTGCAAAAGTTATAAAAATGATAATTTTGATATACGAAAAAATGATGCAATCTAATAAACCGAGTTACAATTTTCAGTCTATTACAAAGTTTATCTTTATTTATTTCTTCTGTTATTTAAAGGAGGGAAAGTGAGTACACAGGACATTGCATTTTAAAATCAAGTTCAAACATTTATCAGTACTATTTCGCCGTTTCACTTATTCTCAAAATAAGTACTTTAATTTCACTTTTAACAGTGAAGTTTGGTATGACAGTGATATTGATTATGCAAGTATAATTCTGAAGATTTAAAGATTTTTTGGGGAATCTATTCAACTTGCAGGTAAATTGAAATGAAAAACCTACTTTTTGGAACTCTATGGATAATGTATTACATAAAAAGCCCAGAAAAAAATCACTGTAGCAACTAAATATCAATCACATACAATCAAGGTACGGAAAAATATTTCTTCAATTATACAGGGTGGACATAAATTTTTGGACCCATTTCAAAAATTAATAGAAAAACTAATAATGTTACAACTACGTTTTTTTCTTTAACTGAGAGCGCATTTTCAAAAAGTTTTAGGTAACGCGCCGTTACGATGGTCTAGGTGGTCGTAAATTATTGGATATCTCCTATTTTTCAGAGCCATTATCTGAGAAACTATTAAAGCTTGAAGAAAAATAAAAGCATGCATATGTAGGGAATTTTACATTTTTTAATTTGCTAAATCAATTGTAATTCGAAAACTGAATAGTTTTCAAGATATTCAAGACAAACTAAGAAAGGAAACCAGAAAACGCGCATCGACTTCTGCTGATCGGTAGACATTGCGTATTGAAATCTGTCGCTGTAGCAAATTTAGAAAGCTTTAATGGCAGGCCACTTATCTGGAAAAAACATTATTTGCTCTCTCATTAGAAAAAAGCAGTTGTAACATTAATTTTTTGAAATGGGTTTAATAATGTATGACCACCTTATTTTTTGAACAAAACGTGTACTTCCTATTTTCTGCATTTAATGCTACTTATTGAATCTTCACAATGTATAATCTCCCTGTATCTTTGAGATTCTGGCTCTCAGTTTTCTGTAGAAAAAGTGTAATATCTGAAAATAATATTTTCAAAAATCCTATTTCCTTTCCTCTTTCATTTCTTAACATTAAAAAAAAATTCCAATTGATTTTGCAGTATCAATCTAATTTAATTTAATATTAAGAATATTTTAAGCCTCCCAAAATGTTATACTGAAAATAACTGCAATTATCATTTTTGATATGTTTATAAATATTTATTATTTGCCAGTTAAAATATCTACAGTTTTTAGCAACTCTATTTTAACCGCTTAACTTAACAGCCCGAGAATACTCGTGCATCGAATTATCGAAATTTTAGTCTTATGAACTAAAATTGAATCATTAATTAGCTTTAAAATTTGAACCAAAAAATAGGTAGGATCCATAAACATCTTAAGTATCCTATGCCTTCTTAGATGAATGAAAACGACAGCCCCTTTCCAAAACAGGAGGGGTCATCTTATTAGATAGCAAAGAAAACTATTCAGTTAAGTGGTTAAAAGCTTTTCCCACTTCTCTTTTGCTGCATTTCAATTAATAAAATAATTGAATAATTTTTCATTGATATTTAGTGTAGATTACAGCTTTACATGGTATAATATCGAAACATTTCAGCCAAATATTCATTTGTTGAAATGAAAATCATTCGACTTGTATTTGTACTGATGAATAGGTTCTATTTTCATCATGAAAGCAATAATTATATAAAAAATTTCCCAGTGAAATCAAATATTAGAGAAAATACACAGATAAAAAAAATTGAAAGTAAAAAGAGTATTTTCTTCAAACGAAAATCTGAAATTTCTTTATAATATAATAACTGATTCAAAAAGGTGTAATGCGTGTGCAGAAAAAGAAGTCCAAAGGTTAAAATTTCGCATTTATCTCAATTTACATTTATTTTTTGTCGTTTCCAAAATTTCAGTACTACAGCTCACACTTAAAAATTTATATAGAAGCAAAGGAGAGGGAAAAAAGCATACAAGTAAGAACAGAATCAAATCAAGAAATAAAACTTGAAAAATGTTCCTCGAATTTCTCGGTAGGGGTTAAGGTAACTACGAATTTTCCCTTGGGAAGTTGTGATTATCCCATAGAAAAGAACTCTCACCCATCAATTACTCTCTTATCAGAACGACAAGTATGCATTCTCCATTACACCTCTAGTTGTTCGCCAAATTTTCCTGCCAAAGTTAAATTAGATCCAGTAAACCTACAATGTGTGCGGAAATTCCACTAGTTAATGATGTGCGCATCGGACACAGAACCGTAGTAAATTTGGGCTTCAGGGCCGGAGGTTTCCGGGCTCGAAACTCGATTCCACTGAAGATCCGACGTGTATGTGGGCCAACTGCACGCTAAATAGGCCAAACGTCCTCCCCCGGTGTGGTGCAGAAGTTTGTAGAGGGGTTGCTAGCTCAAGTTTCGTCATTGCCTTCTGACTGCAGTACAAATTGACGAGGTTCATTCCAAAAAAGCAGCGTGATGATTCAAACCGGGGCCTTAATATAACTAAACTAAACTTTAATTACCTTCTTCTTTTTAGTCTTTAATTATCTACCTTTACCTTTAATTATCTTCTACTATTTAGTCTTTGTTTTATATCTCATTATGATAAATATTACGGAATCTTGAAATCCCTTCTTTCTCAAGTTCGCTATCAGATGGCGCCACGCGTATGGAATCAAAATTTAATTAAATTAATGGATTGACTGATAATTAAGTTTTGAAAATATTAAAATAGAGTATTTTCATCGCGAAAATACACACCTGTACAAAATTTTGAAACTTTAGCTCATTAGGGGGTGAGTCAAAAATCGATCACAAAATTTCATTTTTACAAACGAGAAACAAGTAAAGTTAGATAAAAGCGTGTCAAAAGACGATAAGCTTTATCACATCATATCATTATACATCAATAATAGAATTAAAAAATGTTTTGGCCTTCCTTCTAACTGAGGGCAAAATTCGTATTCCTAGTTCATTTCCAAATGCTGCTACGACCGATAGCATTAATACAATTACCACGGTTTCGCAACTCGAAATAACCCACAAACTCTATCGAAAGACCTTATTTAGATCCAAATATCCAATTGTCCGGGCCGGCTTCACTCATTATCCGGCAGCAAAAGCTCGAATTCGGGCCACTCAGTTAAGCGGAATCAATTGTCAAGGGAGATTACTGCGTAGCAAACAATAAGCCGATCGATGGCCATTGCCAGCGACAGAATCCAAACTTTGCCGAAAACCACCTGGAGAATTATTACAGCTCAGCAATAGCGACAGTGATCTCCGGTCACAGGGAAGAACCCAGCAGAAATCAATTGTTGAGCAACGATGATTCCAGGAAGTTAATAACGGCGAATCATTCATTGGGCGAGGATTAACGGCGTGCCTTGTTCTGGGGTTGTTTTTGCGGGACCGTTTCCGGTTTGCTGCCTGTATCGATTGTGCAGCTCGAGTGAAAAATATCGGACTATCAGTGTTGCCATTAAGATTGTCTGAACTTCCAGCAAGAAATCTTGAATGGAATATAATGAAGTGCTCTCATCTAGAATTAAAATAATTCGGCTCTTTGTATTTGGAGGTTTGATTAAGCAATACAAAAGGAGATGATAAGCTTTACGTTTCAACAACTCATAACCTCACCCCTTTTTTATTATTGATGAAATCATGTCATTTTCTTATTCTGTTTTGTTCAATATATTTGTTTCCCGAAACTATAAAAACCCTTTTTACTCATCTTTAGTTGGATAGCTATTGTTTTATTTTGAAGGATACTAGGATACCTTTTTAAAATGCTTTACTGCAAACATCAAAATACATAAATATCTATGAGAGAACTTGAATATCTAAATATAATTTTAGACGTCAGAGGTAAACAATCTAGACTAACATTTCTTCGCTTAGCAAGCAACGCCACCTATCTGAATTTTTCAAAGAGGAGGAAAAAACTGAATTTTTTTCGCCATCAATAATGTTACAAACATGGAAAGTCGCTTCCCAGCAATGTGAGTCTTATGGTTGGGAAGAGAGTTTTACAGGGATAAGTATGGGATGACTAGCAGCAGCCACGTCTGGTTTCCCGACCTTGGCGACAAACTTGGCGACGAAATATGGGATCTCAAAGGTGCTGGAATCTTCTCGATATTTCCATTAGGAAAGAAGATACGCTTGAATGTACTAGAAGATTCCATGTGACGTCATGGCTTGCCACGGGAGACTATATAAAGAGAGCGCTTGGATGACGGAGGGTGTGTTGATCGACTAGGATCGCCTTGGAGCGCGAACGTCTTTGGAGTTCTATCCGCTGTGCGAGCTAGTAAGCTGTTCGACGCCGAGCTGTAGTAGTGTTGATCCATTGGAAACGACTTGAGAGCTTCGTCCGCAGTACGAGCTAGGAAGCTAGTGAGCTGAGCGCTATTTAAAGTGCAGTTATTGTCGTTGCTAGTTATTTGCTGACTGTTTGTGTTGTTAAATATCAAAGTGCTGAACTGTTATTACCTGTGAATTGTTGTCTGTTTACATTGGTAATCTGTGCAAGAACTATTGTTTCCTGTACCTGTGCTACGTGTTTTCCTGCATATTTGTAAATAAACCTTCATTCTCCATTATCCTAAGTCTTGGACTGTTTACACCATACACCCACAGAAAGACTTTTGCAACAATAACGAATATTTCTGTATTGTTTTCACATCTGATAGAAACTTGTGGTCTTCGTGATCAGAAATATTCCTTATTGGTTGCGAAAAATTCAGTTTTTTCCTACCTCTTAATTAATTGAGATAGGTGGTGTTGCATTCTAAGCGACGATTTTTAACATTTTACAGTAGAGCCAAAAAAAAAAAATCTCCAGTGCGTAATGTATTGATGTGAGAAATTTATTTTTTTGCGAGCGGTCATCTTTTGTTTCTTTCGACCTATAGCTACGACACTTTGGCCATCCGATGCTTCGGTCAGGTTAATGAAAATACAATAATGTCATCTGCAAAATTAGACTTAAACCAATTTAATTCTCAGGTACAGACTAACCAAAAATGTAAGAAAACAAACGTTTTACAAGTAAGAATCTCGTTGAAATGTTTAAATATTTCATAAATGTTTCTAGAGATTATCGGCAAGAAGCTAAGAAAATTATAGAGTGGTGTGAAAATGGCATGGAATTAGTGAAATGTATTTTTAACCCCTAAATGCCCAGTGTTGCCTTTAAGCAACATACCCAATTTTCTCTTCTAAGATCTTGAGAATAAGACTGAAGCTCTAACGCCTGTTGTTGCCAATAGGATATATTCTGAAATTTTTATTAAATCAATTTACAACATATAGATGGTAGCCTGAGTGCTGATAAAAATTTTAAAAATAAATTGATGTTTGCTTGAGGCTGCAATTTTTTTAGCTTTATTTGTACTCTTGAGAATACGATATTTTATTCTACAATGTTGAAAGAAATTCCTTATCAGTAGTATTATTATTAAAATTCATCTGTGTTTGACATTATATAATTTCATCAAGGGATTTTTTTCTAAAATAAAGCCCAATGTTCTCAGTTGGTAACAAACTGTTTTTTAGCCATAAACCTTACTTAAAACAAAATAGGATTTTTTAAAAAATTTTTCCCATGTTTTATTCAAGAAGTGAAAGGCCCGAATTTTCAAAAATTGGGCCTTGGATACAAATTGGGTTAAGGATACAAAGAAAGGGTTTTCTTCATTTGCAAGCTTCTATTTTCTTATAAAATATAAAGCTAATATATTTCTTAGCTATAAAAGCATTGAATCCAAAGATGCAATTCAGATGGATATGGAAACAAAATTTCACATTATTTGAAGTTGTTTCATCCATTGCATGCTTCTTCACTAAATACTAAAGTTCATGTTCGCAGCAAGACAAGAGAATGCGCTGAGCTCGACCCATCTTCATTAACGAAATAGAGGAGCATTTATTACGAGTGTCTTGAGAATACAGCAATTGTGTAATTTATCCAAATCAAGGAGCGTTCCCTTAAAAACAAAAAAGGCGCTCCATTTTAGTGAGTAATTAGAATTAATATTTCAAGTAATAGATGACTGACGCTGCAAAATGTAAACAATCACCTGTATTCTCTGGCTGTTTATACATATTTTGCAGTTATAATTATCGTATTGTTACTTGGTTGTTATTCTTCGCAAAGCTGATGCATTCTTTGAGAGAAATGGAAAGAAATTCCCCGAGATATTTTTCATGCGAAATTTAACTACTTTGTTGTTTTACCTGAACACCATACGCTTGTTACTTCCTGTACTTTCTTGATTAGCCCGTACGCTACGAGAGTAACAAGATATTGCTTTTTTCTTTATATTTTGCCCGTATTTTTTGACATGATAATGTTACAAACACGGAAAGTCGCTTCCCAGCCATGTGAGTCTTATGGTTGGGAAGAGAGTTTTACAGGGGTAAGTATGAGATGATCGACAGCAGCCACGTCTGGACTCCTGACCTTGGCGACAAATTTGGCGACTTTGGCGACGAAATATGGGATCTCAAAGGTGCTGGAATCTTCTCGATATCTCTATTAGCAGAGGAGATACGCTTGAATGTAGTAGATGATTCCATGTGACGTCACGGCCTGCCGCGGAGACAATATAAGAAGAGCGCTTGGATGACGGGGTGAATGTTGATCGACTGGGATCGCCTTGGAGCGCGAACGTCTTTGGAGTTCTATCCGCTGTGCGAGCTAGTAAGCTGGCAGAGCCGAGCGGTAGTAGTGTTGATCCATTGGGAACGACTTGAGAGCTTCGTCCGCAGTGCGAGCTACGAAGCTGGTGAGCTGAGCGCTATTTAAAGTGTAGTTATTGTCGTTACTAGTTATTTGCTGACAGTTTGTGTTGCTAAATATCTAAGTGCTAAACTGTTATTACCTGTGAATTGTTGTCTGTTGACATTGGTAAGCTGTGCAATATCTCTTGTTTCCTGTTACCTGTGCTACATGTTTTTCCTGCACATTTGTGAATAAACCTTCATTCTCCATTATCCTGCGTGTTGGACTGTTTACACCATACACCCACAGAAAGACTTTTGTAACAATAATGTTTATAGTCTTTGCGTGATTTGTGATGCAAAATTCGTTCAAAATACTCTTTAAGGCAAAACGTTGAACCTAGAACTACCAAATATGGTGGCACTTAGTTACTTCTTAGGTAGTAGGTACACATTAAAAAAAGATTTTTAAAAATTGTAATTAGATTTTTAATTAAAAATTAAACGAAATTTCAAAGTTTTTCCATAATAACTTCGGAGCATTTTATTTTCACACCATTTTACAATCCAAAAAAATTAGCTTCTGAAATGAGATAGATTTCATTTCTTTGAAATTTTTTCTTTAATAAATTTAGAATATATCATACGACGGCTGATGCAAAAGATTTTTACCATTCATACGCTATTGGAATGATCATTAGCCTGTTTAATTGAGGAATCGGCTTTTGAAGCATAACTTTTAATTAGAAAAATTAATAAATTTACATTTCAAAAAATATTTAATTTTCTAGAGTTCCTTATGAACTTCTGGTTCAAATGTAATTTAAGTATCCCACATTTTGTATTATTTTGATATAATTTTTTTAAAAATTTGTAACTAGATTTAGAAATGACTTCGGAATATTATTAAGAGCACAAAAAGCAGACGATAAAATAAATACATTTTAACATATTTTGACATGATTTTATGAATTTATTTATAAACAACTGCGAAACTGTGTTATAAAAACGCAGACTATAAACTAAATATTGCTTTTTAACAAAATATTTTTAGACTGACTTTCTTTCTTTAAACTGCGTGATGTAAAAGTTGTTACGCACAGAATGCAATGACTGACGCAATCCAGCCAGACGAAGACCAGACAGACGAATTAAGCCAAAAACATTATCAAGCTACAATGTTTCGGTCTAGAAGTTGGAATTCTTTTCCTTTTTGACATAGATTCCTCTCATTCGAAACCTTCGATACATGGAGTTTTCAGAGTTAAAGTGAGACAAGTCCATGTTTTGCACATTTTGCGCTAACACTATTGTAGCGGTATAGAGATGTTGCATTTTCTGTATAATAATAATTCAAGTTCTTAATTCGAATTGTATCCCTGAGAGCAAGAACAATTAGAAGTCCACTGACATTTTGAATGCAGCTAATCAACTTTGAGTTCTGTTTCTTCAGAAATGAATCTCTTGGACTTGATCCACTTTAACTTAGAACTCTCCATAAATGTTTACCTTTGAAACCATCACTTTTTTCTTAAATGAGTTTATTATGTCACCAAGAAATGGCTTCAAAGACCTGATACTATTTTCCCGGCTTCTAATGACCCTAGCAATGTCATTATATTCATGTTTTATGCTTCTACCCCAATTGTTTAGCTTTGTAGTATATGTGGATTATATGTCTCGGCCACATGGAATTTGTGTGGGGGATAATATAGAGACCATAATGTGGTAATAACATTTCTTAGAAGCCATTTCTTTGACCCTATTGTGCAATAGAATGCCTCTAAGGTGGTCGCAGTTACGAAGAGGTTTCTTTGATTTGTTTGAGTGGGGTTTTTTGTATTGTGCATCACGCACAAAAAAACCTCTAATAGGCAAGAAAATGCGTTTAAGTTTAAAATTTCAATTAAATTCTTACTCTTCCTTAATTTAATTATTTGTATTTCACTATAAAGTTTACTTTCAGGTGTAACATTTTGCTATAAAAAATTATTGCTTTCATCAAATATGCGCTTTAAAATCTCTCTACATACTTAAGTTGAAGGTCACTCCGGCCTCCAATTTTTAAAAAATCTTTTAAACTACCAGTGGCTTGCACCAATTTTTCTCTTTCTGATGTATATTCGAAAAAATTAGCTCCATTACAGAGACGTATGTATGCTGTATTATAAATAGATTTTTATAAGGATGAGTCGCCGAATTTGGACCAGATCCTAGATTGGAAAGGTATCCTAAATTCAACTCTATTAAACATTTGGGCGGTAAAGTAGGCAAATTATGCTGTAACGTTGTAAATGGGATGTATGAAATCATTTTTAAGAGAAAGGCGCTGCGTGGTTGCAGTTACAGAAAAAGTGTTTAGATTTAAATAACATCAATTAATTATTTTAACAAAAGACAAAAAGCCCTTATTCTGTATTAAATTAAGTAGGGAAATATATTATTAGATCCCCAGTTAGGACACTGCTTTGGCTACAATTTACAATAATGGTTTTATCAAAGTAGTTTAAAACAAAGGTTAAGGGATATTTTTTCTTGTTGTCCAAAGATTGCCTAAATTGGATCACTTAAATCAATGGATTATTAATGAATTGTCCTCATAAATTGAATTGAAGCAAGTCAAAGCAAAAAATCCCAATAAAATGACACTGAAACCATCAAATGTTGGATAAAAAAAGAGTAAAAACGTAGGTACGTATACGTATAATTCGTATTATTTGTGAGAAAACAGGCGGAGAAGAGGAAATGATACAGTGCATAAAATGTCGTACTGGGGTTCAAACATGGGGTGCTTGGTGTCAATTTTGGAATCAAAAAATATTTTTATTTTAATTGTGCTTGAAGAAATTTGTGGCCCAATCTGTGCAACCGGTTTTCTTGATAGGACAGCTGACAAATTTTTAAGGTGGTTTTTGTCCTAACTTTAAAGCGCATTTTGTCAAACATTAGTTACTCTCTCTGAATTTAAATAAACGCACAAAAAAGCACGCAATTTGCTCGTCATTAAAATCACTTCAAACATTAAAAAATGTCCAGGTGGTTCAAATTCAGTGACTCTCCCCTATATAGCAGACATACTATAGATTGCTATATTATAAATATGTTATAAATAGGTTTTGATAGACTTCCGACTATTTATACCTTAAAATGTTACTCATAAATGATTCTAAAACTTTAGATAATCACAAAGGGTGTTTTTTATTATGTTCTAAAGAATATGATGTTAGTAAATTTGATTATGGTAAAATGTATTTGTATAGTTAGTATTTTAATGTATTTATAATAGTTAGTAATTTAAATGTTAAATATTTTTAATCAACTAGATGACAAAGAGCAAAGATAACTTTTTAAAAATGTCTTCTTTTGTCACACTAAAGATTAAGCTCAGTATCAAAATTATGAACAACAATGGAAAATCAACATAAGTTCTAAAAAAAATTGAATTATGTTTTGCATTTGTAATTTTTTATTTTATGATATTTTTTATAATTTTTATATGTTTAAGCTGATAAATATTTTTCTAAAAAAGAAAAATTCTGCCTATAATATTTAATCAGAAATTATAATATCAAATTGAACCTTTTCCTATGCTGCGCAGTATGAGCGAAGTTTGTAAAAAATACGTGGGCTTATGAAACCATGGCCAAAGGAGTTAATTCATCGTCATAACATTTAACCTAGCAGATTCTTTTTCAAACACTCTTTGATATGGCAATTTTTTTCCAATATCAGGTCAAATAGATATATTTTTTAAACAATTAAATGAGACTTATCTGAATCAATGGAATATTTATCTCATTTGTTGCTGGAATAGCACAAGCCTACTCTGCAAAACAAAATTCGAAGTACGGTCTGTTTTACTTTGCTTTTTCGTACATATTAAATATAAAGTGCATGAGCACAGGCTACTAAAAGGGTTGCCATGATGCATTTGAAAAGTGTTTTAGGAGAACAACCGATATCTGTACTTGCAGCTTTTATTATAGTCTCTTTTTTCATAATTGCATGCTATTTAATCTTCTAAAAGTATTCTAGAATTTCAATTAATGCAGTTAGAATATTTTTCTTTCCTACATTAAAAGAAACACATGAACATATTATTCACTGGTTTTATAGCGCGAAAAATCCTCTCTATAGAAGTGAGGTGGTATATACCATATCTCCCTTCAAATTTTAAAAAAACGTAGTCCAATTTTCACTTAAACAACTAATAATAATTCAGATAGAGAATCAAGCAACTGTTAATGTATTTTTAAGATGGCATTCTTGCTCAAGAAATATGATTCTAAATTATCTGCTTCTTAAAAAATTAGCCGTATTTTTAAAATTAAAATATATTTTATTAACGACAATCCATGAATCTAATATATTTCGTGAATGTGTTAGATTCAATTTATATGTTTCTAAGAATTTTTAAAAAGGAAAGTAAATTAAGATTTTTTTTCTTTTAAAAGATCTAAAAGAAGTATTAAAAAATAAGTAATGAAAGTTTATTTCGTATGGTAATTTTCACTGCTTTTCTTTCTGTAATTTTTGACATCGAATGGAAGAGAAATTAACCATATTCCAGCAAAATAAGTTGAAATCAGTCCAACATCAATCGCAGCAGTTGCGGTAGAACATGCTTTAATTTATTTAAAAAATTAGTAATGAAAGTTTATTTCGTATGGTAATTTTTACTGCTGTTCTTTGTATAATTTTTGACATCGAACGGAAGAGAAATTAACCATATTTCAGCAAAATAAGTTGAAATCAGTCCAACATAAACCGCATCAGCTGCGGTAGAACATGCTTTAATTTATTTTTACTCTGTTGATTTTTGTCTTCTAATTAAAGCCTTTATTCTTTTTTTTTTTTCAGATACCTTCAAGAACGCTCAACGTTTCATTCTGAGATGATATGTGGTGTGAAGAAAGAAACTGGAGAAAAAATATTTAATGATGATAAATATTTAATTATAAGAAAGAAAAAAGACAAATACACTTGAGCTTAAGAGATTTTTTTCTGCCATCAACTTTTTTTCGTTAATTTCTTCAAAATAACCTCAACCATAAAGAGAACCATGTTCCATGGTGTTGATGCTATCATTCCTTGTTAATTTAATTAAACATCACAAGATTTAATTTCATTAGCAACTACTAGAAAATTAATAAGGGCTGAAGAAGCAAAATACTTACGAAAAGTTTTCTTAATGATACATGACACGTACGTAACGTGTTCATTAAGAGCGGGAAAAAATTGTTCCAAATATGTGTGTGCGATGAAGATTAAGCCAAGATTATGCACACCAAAGTCACCCAAAAAGCATAATTGCTAAATTAATTTTAATGAAATTAAATTGCTATTATATCATTTGAGCATATTAACGTGACAAAGATTTTGATTAATTATATTCTGGAAATAATCATCTGCCGGAGATCTGTTTAGCTGCCACTTCCAAGTTTTTGTCTCTCAAGTAATTAATTAGGTACTGGATGAATTCGATTTAATTTTGGCACAAACGCCCGTGAGGTAATTATTTTTAGGAATGAATGATTTCTGCGTTTTAAAAAAAGATCCCCTTTTTCTCGAGGCTGCGGCAAGTGACGTTTGGGTCGGAAGTAACGCGAATTAATGGAAATTAATGTTACAAAGAATGTTTGGCTGCGGAAAAAACGAGGGGAAATACCGCCACCTCGTTAAACAAAATCGTTGTTAAGTGGTGCTCGTGAGCGTCATACAAAGACGTCCAATAAGTATTTCTAGCAAACGCAGCCTCTGGGTTGACACAATGAACAGAAAAATACAATACATCTTTTAATAAATTGCTCTGCCCAGACCAAGTCTATTAGTTCTGTGATTGATGATCTGATGCTGCTATTCGAAGTACTCCAACTAAATTCGTGACCCAAATGACTCTAAGAAGGTCAAACTCTAATTGTGATTTATTGTTAGAAAAAGAACAAATTTGTTTTTGGAATTTATAGCTTGTAAATGACTAACTCTAAATATGTATAAGCATTCATAGCACATGCAAATAGCATCGCTCTAAACTCAGAAACCCGAACTATCAACTAAAAATGGAAGTCTGAGAACACCTCAAAGTGAATATTTAACCATGGCAGTCTTGCAGTTGAGGTGGATGTGGTTGTTCTTCATCCTTTTTCTCCAGAAGAGCATCGAGGCTTTTGTTCTGGAAGGTTCTCCAACTTCGTACGCCCAGTTTAAGCGGTGGTACGCCGGCATGACTGACTCATTATCCTTTGAATTCAAAAGCACAGAACCGAATGGTTTGCTCCTGTATCTGGACGATGGTGGCATTGGCGATTTTTTCGAACTTAAACTTGTTGATGGCACCATTAGATTTAGATTCAATCTTGGGGGTGGAGCCATGCTCACTCATGCGGGTCTCAACCTTCACGATGACCAGTGGCACCGGGTAGAACTCATCCGAAGCATTGAAGACACCATTCTGAAGGTGGATGAAGAGACTCAGAGCAAAGTGACCAAAGGCACCGATTATCATTTCGGGAATTACTCGAGCAACAGCTTCGTCTACATAGGTGGCATTCCCAGTTGGTACAGTGCCAAACTGACGCAGATGTCTCTGCCATCGGTGTTCTTCGAACCTCACTTCAAAGGATCGGTCAGGAATGTTGTCTATGCCAGTGAAGATGGGCCTCATCGCCAACAAGACATGGTGGAGTTTAAAGGAATACGTTCCAACGAACTAGACGCCTGCGAACACCATGACCCCTGCCAACATAACGGTGTCTGCATCAGCACTGACAGTGGTGCCATTTGTGACTGTGGCACTGGAGACTACGACGGGAACTTCTGTGAAAAAGGTAAGATCAATATTTATTGCTTCGTTCTTTCTTTATATATTGTGTGAATACTAATATTATTTACCGTACACTTATAGTAACCTGGTCAAATTTTTAGTCGGAAACTAGTTTTTTGCGATATTCCATTATTTAAAGGTATATTGTACAATATAACACAAATATTTATATTTAGATTGGCCTATTTATGTTGTCAAGCCAATAATTTGTGAGGTAAAAACATTAATAGGATGTTTTGGCAACATTCATAGGTCACATAGCATCGTACAATTATGAAAGCGCACAAAAGTCCGAGTCATTTGTGTTACGGATTGATTATCTGCAGATAAGAGGCTGTAACAACCGTGTATCAACAACATTTCAAGAAAAATCATGGCCCTAATTGCGGCCTGATTAAATATTTTTAAAAAGAGAAAATTACTTATTTTATTCTCTACATTTAATAGTTTTAGTAGATAGGTCAACGCACTCACGCAAAAATGTTACAAAATTAATATGGTAACTCATTTGATATAAAAAAAAGATTTCAGAACCGAAAACAAGGGAGAATAAATTAAAATATTTGTCAACAAAATTCTTAGAAAACGAAGGGTAAGAGTCGACGTCGAATTAACAGTTCTTTTTAACAATTTATCCAGTGAAGCCAAATTGGCGATGATCA
>BGPR01019371.1:0-29400 GCA_013235015.1 Araneus ventricosus
GAGAACGCTCTAAAAGCAGTGCCGAACACTTAAACCTAGGGTGACAAAATTGACTGTTTTAAGACGTTTTCACATTTTTTCTTGTTTAGTTCTCGGAAAGCAGTCCCGAACGGCGTTCCGGCTCCCACCTTAAACCTTTCACATGATCTCCTATGAAAAATCAAATGTTAAACTTGCGTCATTAAACTGTAGACATGGTTTTATCTGGCTTCAAAAAATCTTGCCACATTTACGTTGAATAACATTCTGCTACTTTGTATAAAAGCAAGTTTTTCGATTCCGTGATTACAGGTTTAACTTTCTCTGTTTGTCAGACGTCACTGCATTTACATAAACATCGTCGAATAAACAGGCACCAAACTTGCGCCATCTAATATAAATCCTGTTATTTTGGTATCTGGTGTCGCTGAGGTGTTTTCTTTTTGCTTGAAAACCGATTTTGAAACGCATCGTGCCGTGCCTTTGATGAATTCTATTGTTAAATCGGGAAGAAATAGGAGATCATCAGAATCCTCCTAACCTTCTGAGCTTGTGAGGAGATTTATGTTTATGTGTTCTAGTTCCTTTACTTTCTCGTGTCGAAGTGTATAAAGAAGAGTATTGAACAAAGTCAAAAATTCGAACTCGAGATTTTTGACGAATCTCCACGTTTTAGACGTCCACTGAGTCAGAAAAACAAAGTGAATATGTTTGGATCAGTGTGTCTGTGAACACGATAACTCAAACCCACATAGCTACGGATAAAATTTAGTATGTGTCTTTGCAATACATCTTGTAGTGTCTTAATCAAATTTTGGACAAAATCGCGTCTCCGTCTGTATAATCTGGGTCATGTGAACGACTATAACTCAAAAATTACATAGTAACTAGAGGATAAAATTGTACATTTATACATCGTATGAATGTAGGTCATGTATAAATTGGGCCAACTCTCACAAAGGATTGACTGTCTGTCTGTATAATCGCATATTTTTTTGAACGCAATAACTTTCTTAAAAAATTACTTTGATAAAATGAAATTTGGTATGTGGCCTTCTTACCTTAATAGTAGACGGTGTCCAATTCTTGTTAATTTGTTCAAAAAAATGCATTCAAATTGTAAATTTTGCTTTTCTTTATCTTACACCCAGCCTTATTGGTAATCACGCCGGCTTCTAATCTCCACTTCCGTTGGACGACCTTCGAAATCGTATCACATTTCGCTTATTTTTTTTCCTCCACTGCGTTAGGGTTCCTGTTCGTTTGACTGCTTTTTAGCTTATTTTTCTACATGTGTTAGAGTATACGAGAAAGTTTAGGGATGACCTCTCCCAAGCTGGTTTTAGAAATGAACTATTAATGGGAATAGCGACATAGCAAGAATTAATGGTTCCTGCGACAAAATTTGATATCTGTTGCCCTCACCCACCTCGCTCTCCTTGAAATTTGGCTTTAAAAGTGAAATTTAACACAAAACATTTCTGTCTTCAAGACACCTTCAAAAGTGGAGTTCGGGGTGTTTATTAAATTTTGACTGTAGAACCTCCAAATGTGCATAAATATATAGAGAAAAAAAAGAGATCGAACCTTTATCCGAAATATTGTAGCGTAATATTGCTTTTTTAACTTGATTCGTGTGTGCTTCGTCTTCATTCGCTTGATTGAATCAGCCATTGCATTCTCCGCAAAACGATTTGTACATCAATGATTTAAGAAAGAATGCCAGCTTAAAATCTTATCATGTTAATAATTGATTGAATATCTAAAAAAGACGAAAATAAGGATTGAATATCTAAAAAGTCAAAAGATGATTACATACCTAAAAAAGACAAAAAAAAAAATCCATTACATACCTAAAAGACAAAATAAAAAATAAGGATTGAAGATTAAAAAGACAAAAATTAGGATTGAATATCTAAAAGACAAAAAAATAAGGATTGGAATATCTAAAAAGACAAAAAATTAGGATTGAATATCAAAAGACAAAAAAATACATTTGAATATGTAAAAAGACAAAAAGGTGTTGAATATCTAAAAGACAAAACTAACAGAAAGAATTTTAATTGGTGTGCGCAAGTGCAAGCAGCATCATCCTGGAAAGAATTGCGAAGTACAAAATAATAAATATAAATATTAATAAAAGGGAATTGTGAATTGCGGAAGAGATAAAAAGACAACAAAAAAATAATAGCAGACAACGATAAGAAGCAGAATCCGTGGATGACTTCATCAAAGGCCATTCATTCATGCAGATTCAAAACTAGAATAAGTTTTCTCGTAGAGGAAAAGGCTTTAAGGTCTGAATTTTAATATCAGTTTTCCTCTAAGGCCTGACCCATTCCGGAATATATTGGAAAGAAAAACATTTATCCACAAAGAGCCACCACATTCCAATATATTGGTGAATGGGTTCAGCCCTTAGAGAATTAATATTAAAATTCAGACCTTAAAGTCTTTTCCTCTACACAAAATCTATTCTTGTTTTGAATTCGATGAATGACGGCCTCTGATGAAGTCATCCACTGATTCTTTTCTTATCGTTGTCTCGCTATTATTTTTGTTATTTTTAACTTTCCACAATTCAAAATTCCTTTATTAGTATTGTATTTTCACTAATAAAACAGCCAATATTCTGAAATACACTGTTTGTAATAAAATGATTTTTTTCTCAGCGGCACGACAGCTATTAAAATATTTACACTGATTACTACAAACGCTATTTTGTTGCACGCTGTTATATAAAGCAGAGAAGCATTGCTATAAAGTTGTTTAAAACTTATTTTTTACAAATGTAAATGAAATTAAAGGAAAAAATTACATGGAAATAAGATTGATATGTATGATGAAGAACTGATCAGCCCAATAACGATGATGCGGGCAATGTAATAAATTTGATTCTAACCGGAAAGCTTACTTTTAAAAAATTTCAAAATGGTTTGTGCGATGATATATTTCGAAGTTATTGAGGAAGAACTTTAATAAATTTCAAGCAATTAATTTTAATTAATCAAAAATTTGAAACCCTTTTCTTAATGAGTTCCTACCGCTCAAGAAATAACTGCATGTCGAGTTTAGTAGCTCCAGGTCCAGGGGTGACATTAGAGTCAACCCAACGGGGGGCACAGTCTGCCTGATGGGGGGAGAAGGGTCTCCCTGACGTGAGGAAAACGACCTGCTGTACAAAAGAGGGTGTAAAATGATAATCTCTCAAATTTTCGCCCAACTATTATTTATCTAAGCTCAGTTGAATAGACCGTTGAGGAATGGGGTACAAAAAATTGTCCCAAATATATCTCCGGACAGTGGGGTCTGGTCTTACTGGACACCCCACTTGCCCCCACCTCGTCCATAGTCCAACTAATTCAGATGAAGCTTGAATGATTTCAGCATCATACATGTTGCATGATAGCATTTCAATTTTCAAACATTATCTTGTTAAAATGAGTTAATGACACAATCAAACAGTTTATAAGGAAATGTAATTGTGTCAAATGATAAATTTCTAGAGAAATGTGTTAAATCAAAGCGACTTTTGTAATTGTTTTTATGAAAGAAATAAAGATTCTTATATAAATAAATTATATAAAGAGAGTTTTGTTCGACGTAATTTATTGAAAAATTCAGTTTGGAGAACAGAAGAGATAAATTTAAATGTTTGGTTTAGTTTAAGTTAATTGTTGACCATTTCAAGTTCACTACATGCTTCGTTTTCAAAAACTGTTAAATTCTATTCAAAAAAATGAAAGTATTAGTATGTAGTTTATCATAAATATAAAAGCAGGAAAAAAATTTAGTATTTTTTTTTATTTTCAGAAATGTGTGGTTTCACAGTGAAACTAATGAACTGGTAACGGCTATTTTAATTCGAATAAATTATCAATGAAATGCCATTTAAATTGAGAAAATTTAATTTATAAGTATACTTTATATTCAGTATTTTCTCAACCTTCATAAAATTCAATATTACTTTCGAAGATTCAATTTTAAAAATATAAATTTCTGTGCAAGAACCCTCGTCATTTCGTTTCTCTTAGAGATTGCGCCACTAGGCTCTTGCAATGCCGATATCGTTGCATTAGCGGTACTGAACAGGAATTTTAGGTGCTGCCCTATATATCTGGCTCTAAATTATGAAAAAAAAATACGCTACGTTTCACCCATGCGCAGTAAAAAATGTTCAATGTGTGGTTTCACTGGGGGTTCAATGAACGAAAGGGTTAACGTCCCGTGACAGACCTCGTAATTCTGAGCCGTGATCAGATGGCGAGGATGTCACCCTCTCTAGGTCGCACCACACCAGAGGAAGGGATGTTTGACCCACGTTAGAAGCAAAGCGTGCACCAGGCCCAATAAACCGCCATCCCCTAACATACAGTGTATTTACGGGTGTTGCGTGGTGGCTTGGAGGATCATTTGCGGAATTGGGCTTTGAGCTAGGGGCCCTCCGGTTCTGGGGACCTGCCACTAGACCACTGGGGCACTCAAATTGTAAGGAAGGTTTTCAGAAAAGAGAATGCTAACAGACACGAAACACGAGCTGATTGTATTCAGTTGTGCCAACTTCCGCTGCTGAAAACAGTATAGAAGGGCGAGATTTCCTACGCAAAAGTTGAATCAGTTTCTTTCCTTGTAGACGGCCTCATATAATGTTTCCTAAAAATTTTCCGAAAAACATCTTTATGGTTGTTAATTGCATACTACAACCATTGTACAGGTGAATATAAAATAATCATCGGGTTTCGAATGATAGGTATAAAGTATTTAAAAATACCGATTACACCTTCGTCGCTTACTGGAAAAAGCAGAAGCAGTGGCGTGGCGATTATGGGGCGGTATAGATGCCCGTGGCGACATTCTTAGGGGGACGATAAAGCATTAGTGCTATTATGGCACTTTTAAAAGCCAAATATTATTAGGTGAAAATTATTAGACATCTCCCGGGTACCATTTTAATCTTGATGATTAAGACGGGTGTATGATTCAAATTTTTTTGCCTAGGGCACCAACTCATCCGCCATGCCACCACTGGCGGTTTTTTCGCTCAGGTGCTAGAGGTGTTGGCGCTGTGGGACCCAAATCTATTCGACGCACGCGTGCTGTGCCGACGTCGAAATTACGACCCAAGGTAGATGAAGGGCCTCAAACATTTTTGCGCCTGCTGTTTATTATTTCGAAATTCGCCACTGAATAGCCACTATAAAAGCAGATGTTAAATTTTATTCCATTTTTCAGTTTTCCACATGTTACCAGTAGATTCAGTTGAAAGGAATTTTTTTAAAAAATAAATGAAAAAAGAGTTATGGTTTATTGCATCCAGAGAAGCAGGATTGGACTGACATGTTTAATAACTTACTCCTGTTTTGCAGCCACAAAGCAGTGCGCTAGTAACTAGGTGAGGTAGCAGGGTACTGCCCCTGGGCACAAAATTAAGGAATTATTGAGTTGTATTTAAAAGAGAATAAGTTTTACTTTTCGTATACGAGTTATCTCAAAGAGAAGTATTGTAATCGTCAAAAATTGAACTCAAGATTTTGACGAATCTCCGAAAACACAGGTTTGGAATTATCTGTCTGTTAGCACGATAACTGAAAACTATTAGAGCTACGGGGATGAAATTTGTATGTGATCTTGATAATAAATTTGTAGGTTTCATCAAATTTGACAACTCCGTCCTTGGGAAGTCTGTCGATATGTCCGTGTTAATGTGAGCGATAACTCACAAACTTAAATACTAGGTGGATAAAATTTGGTGAGAGACTTTTATCATCAGGAATGAGTTTGTATCAAATTTTGACCCAATCCGTCAAAGGGTTGACGTTTGTCTGCCTGTCTGTATAATCTATACTTTGAACGCAATAACTCTTTAAAAAATTTACTTTGATTAAATGAAATTTCGGTATGTGGCCTTCTACCTTTACAATGATAGATTTGTGTCCACTTTTTGTCTCAATCGGTTAAAAAAAATGCGTTCAAATTGCAAATTTTTGCCTTTTCTTTATCTTACACCCAACCCTAACACCACGCCGGTTTAATTCCACTTCCGCGTTGGACGACCTTCTGAAATCGTGGTATGACCATAAGTCTATAAGTTTGCTTATTTTTTCCTCCACTGCATTTGTTCGTCCTGTTCGTTTACTGCCTTTTAGCTTATTTTTTTTCTCATGTGTTGGGAGTATAAGAAAAGTTAGTGACCATTCCTCGGTTTAGCTATTATTCCAATATTCTTAAAAACCTAAATGGTTTCACAAAGTATGGGAAAACCTAAAAGATGCATCTTACAACTTGACCAGAAACCTCGATGACTGGAACAACCAAGAGGCGACAAGATAACAAGCGTTAGATATTTGATCACAAAGTCTCATCTCTGTGAAAAGGGAAGTGCATTTCAAGGAAGGCCCATTTCACAGATTTTGGCCCGGGGTAGGAGATAAGGGAAGATAATATGGAATCGATCAGACCAAAGACCAAATTTGAATTTCAAAGAAACTCAATTTTCAAATGACTGTAAAAAATCCAAACACGTTCAGCTGATAAATGACTTCTGACAATTTTTTGCCAATTGACAAGATATACAATCTCAATCTCCGATAAATTAGAGGTTGAAAGTTTGAAAAAAAAATGTTAGATTTTTTCAGTGTCCCAGAGGCGACGCTGGGTGGAGGAGGTTATACCATGGGGTTTCTATGTCCCCACATATTGATATCATTTTAATCTTTTGAGAAGGGGTCAAATTTTCTTCTGCTTCTTTTTATTCCAGTGGGGTCACTAGTCAGTGGCGTTACTTGGAAAGGGGAGAGTGGGGGGCAGAAAAGGGTACCTGACAATTCGAAAACACCGAAAATTGTTAATAGTAACTTATTCGTCTTTGTTTTCACTTTTAAAATCCTCTGGAAAGAAATTACGTTTCTTTTGTTTTAAAATATTGATATTTATATTTAATTTTTAATATTTGATTGCTGTTCTCTTTTATGGTATAAAAATAAGTTTATGAGAATCTAACGAGGGGACATTTTTAAAAGCCTTCAGGGTCAGCGTCTGACTCGCGGGTCATAGGTTCGCCACCACTGACTACTGTCCTACGACATGAGAAAACCTGACAGGGTTGCGCAATAGACGTGTCTAAGAAAGGAGGTAAACGGGTATAAAATCAACCGCAACATTTGGTGAACAAAGCACACTTCGTAGCTGAGAATTCGTTTTCGACCAGTAGTACAAAGGAAACGAGACTATAGGTGTTCATAGGACCGCGGACAGACAGACAGACAGATCTCCCGTGGACGATTTTGAAACCTACAAATTATGTAAAGATCACATACCAAATTTTATCCAGCTCTAATAGTTTTCGAGTTATCGTGTTCACAGACAGACAGACATAATTCCAAAATTGTGTTTTTCGGGCTCACTAAAACGTGGAGATTCGTCAAAATCTCGTGTTCGAATTTTTTGACGATTACAATACTTTCTCTTTGTATACTTCAGAAAAGAAGAAAGAGAAAAATCACAAAGTAAGAAAAAGGCCGAACCAGGCAGAAAGTAAGAAAAATCTTAAGCTGATTTCTTTTTAATGCTTTCACCTTTATCAAGAAGGAATAAAATTTTTTGGTCCTGAACCATAGTCTACCTTATTTGCAGGTACAATGCGTTCGAATAAAACGTTATTTGTAGGCACTTTGCGATCGAATAGAACGTTATTTGCAGATATTGTGCGTTTGAATAAAACGTTATTTGTATGTACTGCACGGGAGGATGAAACGTTAATTGCAGGTACAGTAGTAACGGATAAAATGTTATTTACAGGTATTTTCTATTCTGTTAACTTGTACATTCGTGTTTTCTTGATGACACTGCACTATTTTGATTATTTCGGAATTTTATTATCAGTTAACCGATTGACTTATTTTATGCCAGTGACGCCATCTGCTTATGAATTTAAGAAGAAATTGTTAAAAAATTTATATTTATAATAATAAATTCTAAATTAAAAACTAAAATATAGAAAATAATTAAAATAAAAAATTACTTTTTAGTACACTAATGAAACAGTGTTTTTAAAAACAGTTTTTATTCTTTTCTTATTTTTTAACACTTGTAAATTGGAGAGATGTAATATACATTAGGAGTTATTTTAAATTTATCAAATAGTATACCATGTTTGAAAAAAGGAATAAAATCCAGTAAAAAATTTATTTTACCATAAGTTGTAGGGAAATATAATCTGAAGCTTAAACTATCCAAAATATTAGTCATGCGGCAAAGAGGATGGAGGAAAAGTGCTTAGGAATATGTAAGAAAAATGTGTAAAGATTTTTTGGAAGTTTTTAATTTTCAAGGATTAAAAATAAATCGATTAAGGTGATACTAAAATGAGGAGATAATTATGGAAGGCAGAAGACGGTAATAATAGCGAGTGAAAACAATTTTCAGAGAAAAAATTTGTCACTCTGAGACCGAACTTCGGAACACTGAATTGCAAGCGCAATGCCTTAACAATTATACTATCGGAACGCACGGCTAGATGGTGAAGCAGGCTTTTTGTTATTTCAACTGTCATTTTTATCGTAGTTTGGAATTTTAAAGATTGCTAAATTTTTTTTAGATTGAGGGGAAAGTTTTATAAAATTTATTTGCAAGTTTTTGATTCAACCTTCATTTCTAACTGATCTCTTTTGAATCATTTCATCCAAAGTTTCATTACATTGTAAGAAATTTTGTGAACTCTACGTCTTAAACTCATTTTTGGCGAGAAAAAGTTATTTTACACCACAACGAATATAGTAACAAGCTATTCCTATCAAGTTATGTCTAACATGGCGGATGCTTCCGGTTTTGTTTAGTAACAGACGTTGCCATCGACAAAAGAGAAATTAACCCTCTTTTCCACCACGTCCTTTTCCGCCTTAGAGCTTTAAATACATATATAGATAAGTTATCTTATGAATAAGTTGTGGATAAATGAAAAAATACAAGTGTATGTCGCAGTTATTAAAGCAATGTTAATGACCAAAGTAAATTTTAGGAAATCTTGCCGAGAGTTTTATTCCTATTTGGAATCGACACCAAATATGTTGAAACAAAAATTTGTTCATCTGAATAATACAAAATCACTTAATTTTTTTTTTTTACGTATTCATTACTGTTCTTTTCATTAATAAATAAAAACTGAAGAAATATGGTCTTTCTTGAAAACACATACTATTACCTAAAAACTAGTTAATGCCCTGTTTTAAGCGGGAAAATAAATGGACATCTGACTCTGAAGTAAAATTGTCAACATATCTGCAGTAAAGTGTCTTGATCCGATTTATCGATCCATTCCGTTAATCAACATGGCTTCTAAATTAATTAAAAACCATAAATAGAAAATTATGTTCTGTTATTTTAACTGTCGTTAGGTGTGGGCTTGTTTCGCTCTTTGTCAAACTAAAGCGGACGCATGACACCAATTTAGTCAGTAGATACTGAAAAGGGGTGGTTTGAAACAAATCCTGGGGGAGTTGTAATTGTTTGCTCCTTTATGTTTTTTGGGGTGCTGATTACGAATCTGAGGTTTGCCACCAAAAATTTTTGTTGGAATTTTAGTTGTAACCAAAAAACATGAAAAAAAATGTATTTTCCTCTAGTTTTTTGTTTATAACTCAAAAACTATTAAGTGTTGTATATCACCATTATATAACAGTTGCAATTCATAAAATTTAGCAAAATTAATTAATTAAATTTAAATTATTTAATTATTAA
This sequence comes from Araneus ventricosus, assembly GCA_013235015.1. Taxonomy (NCBI): domain Eukaryota; kingdom Metazoa; phylum Arthropoda; class Arachnida; order Araneae; family Araneidae; genus Araneus; species Araneus ventricosus. The sequence goes on from BGPR01019371.1 coordinate 9,715, forward strand.
AATATTTGTCAGAGTTTCAGTTGTGTTCTTTTATACCAGTAATGAGCGAAATACGGCCCACGGACCAGATGCGGCCCACCGCGTATTTTGAAATTACTAATATAAAAGCCCAGATCTGTCTCTCACTGTTCCAGTAACGCTCTGACGTCACCAACAATAAAATTCGCGCCATAACACTGCGAGACGTTAAACAGCATTATTTCATTGTCAGAGCACCTAAATTTCAGTAATTTTAAATTTAAAAAAGTAATTGTCGTTCTAATTTCAAATTTAATAGCTCTAAAATAATGAAATAAAATTTGCTATCGATTTATATAAGATTTATCTCGCTACGATCAATAGTTCCCGAGAAATTTTAAATTATATTAATCATATATTTCAAATTAATTTCCGTTTTTTAACGGAAAGTAGTAAATTACGTCAGTGGTATATCATGCGCGTGGTATAGTTTGGACTCCACGACGCATCAGATTATTTATTGCAATCGTGATGATATAATTTGATAATATTTTTGGCAACGTTTGATAAGCAGAGAAGTGCTTTGTTTTGATTAGAATTTCGAAAAAGAATTCCTTTGAAATTTTAACTTTTAACTTACGTTTGATAAGCTGAGAATTTCATGGTTATTGAATTATTATATGTAAATATTTTGTATATATTTTTACTATAATTTAATCCTGTATAATCATGAATTAGTTTACTATATTTTTTTACAATGAAAACCAACGAAGAACCCATCGCAAAAAGATGGCAGATGACAAAAGAAAGGAAAGCAAGATGGTTAGCGAGGTATATATATCTATTTAAACACGTCAAATTTGACAGGAAATCTCTCGAATGAAGAGGCAATTTGCACCCATCATACCATGACGGGTGATTTTCTAGTAATAGTTTAATAATTTAAAATAATAGTATAATCAGTACATCCCGGTTCGAACCAGATTATGAGGAACTTTTAGAAATACATTCACAGCTTCATTAAATTACATTTTTGCTAAAGAATTTTTTAAAAAATTGCGTGGGGGTCAGTAGCGGATTTTGTCAATATGAGGCCACAGGCGTAACATTGCTTTGAGCCCAACTCTCCCTATCCAATGTCGCGAATTCACCGTTGGCTTAGTACTACGATGTACGTCGAATAGGTTTTGAGGCCTCCCCCCCACCTACCCAATATTGCGAATTCACCGTTGGCTTAGCTCTACGATGTACGTCGAATAGGTTTTGAGGCCTCCTCCCCCTACCGAATGTCGCAAATTCACCGTTGGCTCAGCATTACGATATACGTCGAATAGGTTTTGAGGCCCCCTAGATTCTAGAGGTACGAGGCTAGCGCCTCTAACGCCTGTGCGAAAAACCGCCACTGGTGGGGTCATTATTGAGTTCTATAAGAAATTATAATGGGCCACTTTTTTTTTTTACCTGCTCTTAAACATTTTTTGCACATCTTTATACTATAACCGTGCCAGCAAGTGACACTTGATAACGTCTGCTTGGCCGGATTCTTTCATTCTTTTATTACAGTTTTTCAAATTAAATTTCTTTGTTTTTCTGTTCATATAGAATGTTTTATTCTACCCACGAAGGCTTTTTAAATGATCCATGCGTCGATTTTTATAAACATATAATAATTTTCGAGTTACGTGTTCACAGACACACATAATTCCAAAATTGTGTTTTTCGGACTCAGAGAGGTCTAAAACGAGGAGATTGGTCAAAATCTCGAGTTCGAATTTTTTGACGATTACAATACTTTCTCTTCGTATACGAGAAAGTAAAAAGAGAACAAATAATCGAAAATATTTAAAAAAAATTATGACGGTGGCTGTCTTTTCAAATAGCCGCTAATTTTAAAGGCGTAGGACTACTTTTCTCGCGTGACTCTTTTGTTTCTCAAAGTTTCTCGCAAGTTTTTAAGTTTAAGTAAGTTTTTTTGTAACTTCTGTTGTTACTCTTCATCTCTAAAATAAGACATTAGTTATGTTTTTAACATATCTAATTACCGAGATGTAGAGGATCTCCCATATCAAGTTTTTTATTTGGAGATCCTCTATATTTCCTATACAATGTTTTTTGTGGCGTTTTGGCGTGTGAATCGAATTCCTTGCTGAGACTCCAATGGGAGGAACGTAGTCCTACGTTAAAATTGAAGTATAAGTATCTAATGTCGAATTTATAAAAAATTATCAATAATGGATTTGTAAATGAAAATTTTTAAATATTTTCCACAATTACAAATACATTTTCAAAATACAATTATTTTTGAAAATGCATTTGAAATTCAAGAAAATGTAATTAAAAAATATTTAATCATTGCACAGGAAATAAAGCAAGGTTTATAGAAGAGATTTAGTCAATTTAAAGGTTTGGAAAATGCATTTTACTTCATTTCATACAAAAAAAGGATTCGAAACAATGGAGTTAAACCAATTTAAGTGGCTATGTATTCATGATTTAGAAATGGAATTAGTTGATTTTCAAAGTAGTATAGCATGGAAAAATAAATTTGAAAACTTGTTTTCCGAAGTAGAAGGAAAAAATTCTGAAAGTAGTTCAGATAATAATGATCCCACGCTAAAAATTGAAAATGTTATATTAAACTATGGGATTCTGTTCCAAAAAAATTTATATCAATAAAGAAAGTTGCTAATGCTCTTTTAACGATATTTGGGTCCACATATTCGTGTGAAAATTGTTTTCCTCAATGAATTTTATAATCTACCAACAAAAATAAACTTGGAAATGAATTACTGAGAAATGCGTTAAACTAATGAATATGGAATATGAACCTAATGTTAGGAAACTAAGTGGCGGCGAATCAGGGATAAGAGGGGGGGGGAGGCAGTCTCCCCCTATTTTTTTATGGAAAATTAAATTTTTATTTCATTTTAGCTGCCTAAAACTAATAATTATAAAAAAGCAACAGTGTTCCAGAAGACTAGCTAATTTTTTTAACTAAATTTTTAAATTTTGTTTCCTTATACTTCCGGGTCTTTTAGATGCCTATAGATTTTTTTGCCCCTCACTTTTTCCACCTAATCGCCGCCGTTGAACAAACTATTTGAAAATAAACAACAACAGATTTTACATTAAATATACTTTTATCAACTTTATTATACATATATGTGATATTTTAATTTTTTAACTTTCTTAAATCATTTTTAACGACACCTCATTTTTAATTACTTCTACTTCCATCGTAATAAGCGCACTACGACTTTAATTTCGAGTCACTAGTCTTTTCCGGGAAAATCCCCTTCTCTGGGTACTTAAATTTTCTGCGCATTCCTATCTGCCCTTTTTACTTTCTCGTATACGAAGTATACAAAGAGACAGTATTGTAATCGTCAAAAAAATCTAACTCTAGATTTTGACGAATTTCCACGTTTTAGACTTCCCTGAGTCCGAAAAACACAATTTTGGAATCATGTCTGTCTGTGAACACGATAACTCGAAAACTATTAGAGCTAAGGGAATGAAATTTGGTATGTGGTCTTTAAACATAATTTGTAGGTTTCTATCAAATTTTGGACAAAATCCGTCCACGGGAAGTCTGTATGTCTGCGGTCATGTGAACACTATAACTCAAAAACTTGAATAGCTAGGTGGATAAAATTTGGTACACAGTTTTATCGTCAGGAATGTAGGTCCGTATAAAATTTTGGACCAAATCCGTCAAAAAGAGGCTTTCAAATTGCATATTTAATTTTTTAAATCCGATTCTCATGCGCATGCGTACTGGTAGCAATTTGTGCACGCGGAAGGATTACGTGACTTTGTCCTTGAGCAGATAAGAGTGGAAATCGGTACGCATTTAATCGGTACACATCTCTTTTGAATTTGATTCTTTACCTAAATATTTTCTGATAGTCATTGGATTCTGGAATTTTTTTTATCCACGCGGGGGAGGGGAAACCGTACCTTTTTTGGGAAGTGTACGAGAAAGTTTAGGGGAGAACACTCCCGCTGGTTGATTCAAGTATGTAAACGAACAACACCAGCGCGACGCTTCGCGTGTTAACTCTTTAACCCTGGTCATGGATCTGCGTACATTAAAAAGGTAACCTATCTTTAATGATTGAATAAAAGAAGATGGAATCAACTAAAGTCTTTTCCTTGACTCAGATGCTCTACACTTCATATTTAATAATAATGTTACGTACGTATATCTGTAACTATGTCTATTAATAAAAAATATTTCATAATATATATATGAGCTTTTCTTTATTCCTTCTTCATTCATATATTCAGTACAGAGACGCCACTGAACAAGGCGTCACATGGTGTGTAATTCATGGAATCACACCCCAATGGTATCAATTATTTGACGTCGACCTTTATTTTTTGCTCTGAACTTGCAAAAGTAAAATTAGCAGAAGAAAAAAGAAACGTAAATTTTGTAGAGGATTTTAAAAGTGAGAACGATAAAGAAGTGCCAATTGTCAAGTTTTTCTGCTAGCAAATTTTCCTTGTTTCCAAATTACTGGTAACCTTCCCCCTCCCCCCAATTCCAAGTGACGCCACTGACTTAGTGACCCACGGGCAGTGGTGTAGTCGCAAAATAAGCAGTGATGGAACGCTCTAACCTTTGAGACAAAAATCGCGCTGTTTTAATGAGATTTTTACAATTTTTTCTTGTTTATTTCTTGAAAAAACAGTGGGAGTGCTCTCTCCTAAACTTTCTCGTATACTTCTCCAAATAGGTGCTGTTTCCCCTCCCCCTGCATGGATTAAAAAAATTCGAACCTACTGTAACCCAGAATCCAATGACTATCAGAAGGTTTTTCATTGTAGATTATAGTGATTGTAAAATATTTAGGTAAAGAATCAAATTCAATGAGATGCGTACCGATCAAAACGCATCTATCACACTCTTGCCGGCTCAAGAACAAAGTGACGTAAGCCTTCCGCGTGCACAGAGATTGCTACTAGGACGCATGCATATGGAGAATCCTGAACGCCTTTTGACGCAATTTGAACGCCTTTTTTTTAACCGATTGAAACGGCATTTGGGCACAGATCTACAATTAAGGTAAGAAGGTCACATACCAAATTTCATTCATCTAAGTAATTTGGTTAAGAAATTATTGCTATTAAAAATATGCGATTACACAGACCGACAGACAATCAACCCTCCGATGTATTTTGTCCAAAATTTGTTAGAAAACTACAAATTATATGTAAAGATCATGTACCAAATTTCACCCCTGTATCTCTAATAGTTTTCGAGTTATCGTGTTCACAGACACACAGACAAACATAATTCCAAAATTGTGTTTGTCGGACTCCGGGAGGTCTAAAACGTGGAGATTCGTCAAAATCTCGACTTCGAATTTTTTCACGATTACAACACTTTCTTTTCGTATACGAGAAAGTAAAGCAGTGCCGTTCCGGTTCCACTACACCCCTGTCCAAGGGCTAGTATTAATAAAATAATGAACAAAATTTGACCCAGGTTTCTAGAAGGTTCTCCATCACTATTCTATATGGCTGTTCTACTATGGTGATTAAAATGAAAAGAGTTGTTTCAATTGATGGATTTAAAGAACAGGCGAGTGATGCCAGCGCCTTTAAAATGACAATGACTCGTAAGAATGAACTGAATTCTATTGAAGTAGCCTTGAACTACGCTGAACAGCAAGTGCCTCACACACGGACTCGATGCTTTTCATGAGAGAGCGTGATATAGTAGATAGGACAAGCACATCGATCTGCAGAGATACTACTTACTATCCTAACCTTTAAAAAAGAAAGAAAAAAAAAATTTTTTTTCTTTAATAGATACATTTTAATCCTGTTTATTATTAATAATAAAATAGGCTAGATGATTAGCTTTTTCATCTTGAAATGCGGTATATCACGAAAGCTATCGGATTTAATAAGTATTATTAAAGAGAGCCGTTGTTGTATTATAGGGAGCACTTTTTATGTAATTGTACCAATTTGATAGAATATACGTCGGGGCAATGTCTGATGCAACTCTTGCAAAGATTCGCGGTAAGGATCGCAGAGTTTTTCAATGCCTCTCTAAAACCGGCCATTCACTTCACAGACAAACTGTATATTTTGGAACGCGAGAAGGAAAAACAGATGGAAATCTATGGAAAAGAGCCAAACGGCTTGCCATGGTTGGAATTCCGTCTGGACTGAAAATCGGAGGCACCCTGAAAGAGGCCAGCGAAAAGAACAATGCCTTGCGTAGATTGAAGCCTCGCTTCGAGGGTAGCATAAATTAAAATCTGCTGACTGGGGAAAATCGAAAAGCGATTGACAAGCAGCTGTAGAGAGGGAAAGAAGATCGCTCCCCCTACCTTCGTTCAGAGTTAGTGTTCTTGTGAATGGCGTGCCTGTATTTTTCGATTAAAATGGGCGGGGAAGAAAACGGGCTTAGGACAGATGGCATGGCTATACTTCAAGTGAATGGCCTCCTCTTTCTTCATTTGGGTCAATCTCAATTATGAAAGAGGACGGTTTCTGTACCTACTTTTACCAATTCGTTCAACTTCTTGAACATTAAAAGAGCTTCAACATCTTATTCATTATCTGAACTTTCACTGCCGGGCGGTATTACAAGATCATCAAATTCGTCGTTTCTCGATTAATTCTTTGACTTCTGTATCTGAAAATCTTGTAGTAGTCCAGTCAACGAAGGCCAAAAATCGACGATTAGAAAAAGTAATGGTGTAGTTTTGAAATTTGGCACAGTTGTTGGGGGTAGTGTCCTAAACGATATACTAAAAGTCCCCGCCGGTGGGGGGTACGCGTGGGGTACAGGGGTGGTTTAAAGGGGGCCGTTTTCAGTTTTTCTTAAATATCTCGAAAACTATGGGTTCTAGCGAAAAACACTCAATTACAAAATTAAACTACATATAATTTCCTTCAAAAAAAGTCTTGTATTTTTTTATAGCATCAATAGTTTAGAACATACAGGGAGATTCAAAAGTGAATATTTCTAAAATTCTTTATTGTAATGGAAAAATCAATAAAAAGTGCTGAATCAACAATCCTCAGAAAAACCTCATGCCTATATAATAATTATATAAGGGTAGTATTGTATGTATAGGAGCAGGGGGGGGGGGTGCAAGTTGACAAACATATTTGATGAACAGTCGTGCTCCCTTCCTCCCCACACATCAGTTCCCCTTCACAAGTTTCCTTTTACTCGTAATCCAGTCAACTAATTGTAAATCAGTTGTTGAGAAGACTGTCCTAAACTATATATTAAAAGTCCCCACCGGTGGGGGGGGGGAGGGTTCAGGGGTTCAAAGGGGGTGTTTCTCAGTATTTCTTAAGTTTCTAGAAAACTCTAGCTGGGAAAATTAAATAGAAACGATTAAGATTACGCTTATGTGTGAGAAATCGAGCAATCAGCACTGCAAATCTGCGGATGGGAAGGGTTTACCTGCACTATATTATGCATTATTTAACAGTAAAAAGGAATTTCCGACAGTTACAGAACAAAAATATTGTAGGAGTTTTTCTCGGATCTCGTTTTAGTTTTTCTGAATGAAATATACCGGATTTTACTCATAAGCAAATAGCACATATTAAAAAAGATTAATTAGAATTAACTTTGAAAAGTTAAGTTAAAATAGTTCATTTTAAATTGAAGTAAAGTGGTCCTTTTCCAACATTTGCTATATGTATTGTTATAAATCTGTAATACTTTTTCCTTGCCATTTTAATCTTATGGTAGGAAAGAGACATTTACAGAGGTTCGTATTGGACGACAAGCCAATAACCACCGACCTTGGCGACAAAATAAAAGAAAAAACAAGAATTATGGTCCTTTCTCTCTTAGGAACCTATATATGGAGATTTTTCTACAGAATTCCATGTGACGTCACGCCTTGTCGGAAAGCTATATAAACCTGAGTGCTCAAACGTGAATCAGAATCTCTTCGGGTCAGCTGTTAGATGTTGAGCGCTAATAAAAGTGCTGTTACTGCTATTATTAGGGATTTGCTGTCTGCTTGAGTTGCTAATTTGTACAAGTACAGTTTTTTTTGTTACCTGTGCTTCGAGTTTTCTGGAATATTCGTGGAACAAAGCGTCATTTTCCATTATCCAACTTGTTTTCGTAACAATGTAAAGTAACCAGACGTCCCGAATTAGCTGAGATAGTCCCGATTTTTGACTCTTTGTCCCTCCTAGAAAAATAGTTCCGGAATGAAAAGTATGTTCCGTATTTGAATTAAGTGCCAGGGATCGTTTCTTTTCACACATATTAGTAAATAGTTCATATCGGATAAAGATGAATTAGATTTTATTTATAAATAAGTTATCTTCTGATGAAATCTTCTTAATGACTTTCACTGTGAAATCGGGTCGCATAAATACGACGAATGTAGATGAATTAGTCAGAAGCAAAAAATAGTTAAATTAATAGCAAAATATTTTATTTATGCTTCTTTTATTCTCCTTGCTATTTTTCTTTTTTTGGAAATGTTTATAATTAACTGGTTTATTACCCCCGATTTATTTATTGGATCTTGTCCAAAACTCTTCCCCTCTTACCCTAGCCAACATTCCGGTTCTAGATTGTCGCGCTGTATCTCTTAAGTTAAAAGCCAATTGCCCATGCTTGATTAATATAGTAAAACTATATTAATCAAGCTATATATATCAAGATATATTATAAGCACTATATTAAACAAGCTCTCAACTGCCTTTTTGTTTGGCACGGAATTTTTGCTCCTTAGACATAATGTTAAGATAACCTCTATTAACGGACACTCAAACTACTTCGAGCGGCCGAATTGATTGCCGTTTCAACTTCGGTGAAATTCATTTCTTTCGACTCTCTGACTTTGGGAAAGAGAAAACGAAAGAAAGAAAGAACAACAAAATAAAAAAATTATACCCTCAAAAATAGATCGAAACCAGGTCGAAATTATTCGTTTCTTTCCCAATGTGTAGAAAAGAAAAAATGAGCTGTTGGGCATTCAAGAGTTCATTTGTGTCTTTCTGGCCCTGGTTCAGAATCGGACAAAGAAGCTGATGACTTGGGGTGCTACCATCAGCAAATGAAACTTTCAGCTTAAAAGACGCAAGTAAAAATAGGCGATATTATTACCCATCCCCCAACAACTGTCGACAAATGATTAGGGATTTATTCTTCCAATAAAATTGAAAAAAGTTACTTCCGAGTAAAATTGGAAGATCCAAGCAAACACAAATTGTTTCTTTTTTTTCTTTTCAAAAAAATAGAAAAAAGTAATTTCTTTGTTAGAAGATTCTTAAATTTCGCTTTATCAGAAACTAGCAGTACGCGCACGGCGTTGCCCGTGGAATCAGGACTTCAACAAAATGGGAAAAAATGCCCACAATGACACGAAAAAGTTTTTTAAGAAATCAAAACAAAAGACACATTATTGATTATCCCGCTTATTTTTCTTTGCGATAATGACATTTATAAAATTCATCTGATTTGAAAAAGGGGTGTTTTGGGATTTTCAGCTACAATGGATATTATCCCCAATTAATTCCAAAGTTCTTTTTCAATCCGTAATCAAAAAAGAAACGAAAATTTTCATCAAAAGATGGGCTAAATTATTGCCGATCTGATTCGGTGAAGAGAAAAAAAAAATGACACCCTCCTAGAAAGGCATCCATATTCTTTTTTCCACATTTATCAAAACAGAAATATATTATTGAGTTTGTCCGCTTATGACGTCAACTGCCGGAAGGAATCGGATTGTAGAAATATATGCCGGGAATGAAAGCATATGACGTCACCTGCCGCGAGGAAGGTCACGCGCCAGCCAATGAAATTGCAGCAATGCATTCTGGGATCGTCCGGAGAAACTCTCGCTTTTAAATCTCGTTAGCAAAAAACCTGTTTGAACTGATCAGGGAAAAATTAATTTAAAAAAAAAACGGGAAAAGATATTTTAACCGTTCTTGTTTTAAATCCGACAGAAACGTTCCAGTTATAAGTTGAAAAGAAAAGAAAAAATTATAGAGATGTTAGAACGTCAGATGCGGGAATTTGAAGAAATCCTTATTAAAAATTACCATAAATGTGACTATTTTTCAAAAAATTCTCAAAATTCACTAAATTACGTTAGACGTACGAAACAAACTTCATTAGAACGCAAATCGTTTGCTCTTTCCGATGGTGAATCTTTTTTTCGTACAATTATTCAAAACTGTGCTACTGAGAAATTAGTGCGAAAAATCACAAAAACAACACAAAATATTTAAAAAAAATTTCTAGAAAAAATTTAAAATTTGGGCTTCGAGGTGCATTGAGTCACCATTCCGACTATCTGTGTGCCAAATTTCATGACTGTGAGTGCGATAGATTCGTCTGGACATCGCACGCACGCACAAAAACATTGGCTTTTATAAGTATAGATAACGAATTAAGGCTTGTTTAAATATGTATTTTGTACTTCCAAACATGAAACCGCTTTAAGCGACCGATTTTCCTTGGAATGGAGGGTGGCCGCCATAGAGAAGTTTCACTGTACGGTAATGCCTTGGTTTTCGTTGCCTTCGGTTATCGACGCTTTTGGCTTTCGTCAATTGCCTCGGATTTCGTTGGCATGTTCACATGACCTCGCTGCTAATTTTGCTAACAAACGGCGAAGGTGAACGTTTGGACAAGTCTGGGGCCAAAAAATTTGTGTCCGAATCCAATGACTGCTTTGAGGCGTCCCCCATCAAGTCTTCAACTGTGAAGAAACTGACTTCTTTAGAAAGAAAATGCCAAAGAGGACCCCCACGTCCTCCAACAAGTCTTCAACTGTGAAGAAACTGACTTCTTTAGGAAGAAAATGCCAAAGAGGAACCACACGTCCCCCAACAAGTCTTCAACTGTGAAGAAACTGACTTGTTTAGGAAGAAAATGCCAAAGAGCACTTTTATTACACTGGGAAGAAAAGGCACTGCCAGGACATAAGCCTGTGAAAGATAGTCTGCTCTTTGGTTAGATAGTAGTGCTAGCGGTGATTGTAAAGTGAAGCCCTTACTAGTGCACCCAGGGCCGGATTAAGCCCTCTAGGGGCCCTTAGGCAATGCAAATTTCGGGCCCCTTTTTCCACCCCAACTTCCAAAGCCAGATATTTTTGAATTGATTTTAATTTAATCTTTAAGTAAGCAGCCTTATGTAGAAAATGTTTGACCAGCTGAAATAGTAAAACATTTAATTGCGGATCACTTTCAAGAGAGTTGATTTCAGCATATCGCGTATAAAAAAAATGCAAAATTAAAAGTAATTTTTTTACAAAATACTTTAAAAAAAGACAAAAATTTTTGATACAATCTAAATACTATTTTATTATAGGTTCGGACATTTTTAAATTAGAAAGTAGCATTTTTTTAAAAAAATTATAAAGCAACATAATAGGAAACTCACAAAATGTAATTAATTAGGGATGTTGTTAGAATAATGTTACAAAATTTAAATGATACTTGATTTTAATTTGAATAAGCTCGAATTCACAGCTTTTGTAAATTAAATGAAAATACAAAATTAAATTATTCTGAAATCACCTCAAAAAATAAATAAAAAGATATCTCAGGGTCCCCTAAAGTTGCGGGGCCCATAGGCAGTTGCTTACTTCGCCTATTTAATAATCCGCTCCTGAGTGCACCATTCAGAAACTCTTAACGTGTTTCAGAAGTTTTATATTAATTTCTTATTGTTTTTTGTTTAAAACACTGTATTTCTCTACAAAATGTGTCTTTGGTATGCAATTTTGAGTGTCCAGAACGAATTAATTGGATTGATTCATACGGAAATGATTGCCTCGGTTTTCGTTGCTTTCAGTTCTTGTCAATTGTTTTTGAACGAATTATCGACGAAAGCCGGTGTATCAATGCATTTGTATCAAGCCTTCTGCTTAGTTCCACATTAAGGAATTGATCAGCAGCCATCCACAAGAAATCTTACTGACCTTTAAGCCGGCCATTCACTTCACAGATACCTGGATATTTTGGAACGCGAGAAGGAAAAATCCATAAAAAGCTATGAAAATCAGCCAAATGGCATGTGGTGGTTGGAATTCCGTCTGAACTGAAATCGGAGCGTAAACACTGGAGTTTAAAGTGTCGCTTCAGAGGGACCCTGAAAGAGGCTAGCGAAAAGAACAATGCCTTGCGTAGATTGAAGCCTCGGTTTGAGGGTAGCATAAATTAAAATCTGCTGACTGGGGAAAATCGAAGAGCGATTGACAAGCAGCTGTAGAGAGGGAAAGAAGATCGCTCTCCCCTACCTTCGTTCAGAGTTATCTTTTTAAATACAAGTGAATGGCGTGCCTGTATTTTTCGATTAAAATGGGTGGAAAAAAAACCCGGGCTTAGGACAAATGACATGGCTATACTTCAAGTGAATGGCCGGCTTTACACTTACCCGCACGATACGAACTTTGTCCATCCCTTTCTGCGTTTGAAATTGTATAACCTAGCTTGCCCACTGCATTTGTGCTGTTCAAACCTCCATGGAGTGTACGTAAATAAAACATTGTTTGGAGAAGATCAGATTGAAGGATGGACTGCACTTTCCCTTGTTTCCTTAAATGACCAGATTTTCTGAACTTTCTCCGACTCTTTATTATTATTATTGGATTATCTTCAAAGTAATTTAATTTAGTGCTTTCATTCAATTTAGAAGAGCAGTATACTCGAAGCTATTCAAATTAAAATCAAGTATCGCTTAAATGCCAGAGCATCATTTTTATGATTTTTTCATATTTTCAAATTTGCTTGCAGTCCGGTTTGTTTGGCAGTTGGCTGCCTGACTCAACAGTCCTGGCAAACTTTGCATTAGAGTACTTAGTAGATTGTGTCAAATATTTTTTGTCATTTTTAAAACCATTTTTTTAAAAATTATTTTTAAATTTAAATTTGACATTTTTTTTTTTATTTGCGAGATATTGAAACCAAATCTCCTGAAGGTGATCCGCGATAAATATTTCGTTATTTCAGTTTGTTTTAATACTTGACAGTTAAAATCTGCTTGTATAGAAATGAAATAAAAACCAATTAAAAAATATTATTTTTGGAAGTTGGGTAGGCAAAAGGGGGCCTCGAAGCTTTTATTACCTATATAGGCCCCCTAAAGGGCTTAATCCGACCCTGACTAAGAATTTAATCCATGTGATCAATTTTATCAATAACGCTCTAATACATACATCAAAGGTAGAATTTAGAGCTTTTGCAGTTGTATATTAAACATGTGTTTAAGTATAAGCGATAGGCAAGAGCTCATTTTTTAAAAAAATGTGTTCTTTTAATAAATAGCGGTAAGAAGATGAAAAAAGAAAATTAATTATTAAAAAAAGAATAAAAATAATTAAGGAAATATAATTACTTCAGTTTTTAATACTTTTATAATAATAATTAATTTATAATAATTAAACTACGAAAAAGTTAAAACAATTATAATATTTTTCCAATAAAATAATACAATTTTGTGAAAAGATGAAAATAAATTCCCGTGAAAAAAAATGACAATAGATTTAATTTTTTCTTCCTTGACTATTAAAATGTCATTTCTCAATAAGTTTTATTGATTTAAATATTAAACCTAATTTATCGACTTAAATATTATAAAATTTTTAATATTTATTTTTGTTCTTGTGGGTTAAGTTTTCAGTTTTTCGTCGATTGCAATTTAAAAATATTAGCAATTTAAATCAGCAAAACCATAAGTAAGAATTTCCATAACGAATATAAGTGCCGATTAGAAATAATCAGATCACTTCAGCTATTCATTTGGAAATATATTTTTTTCGAATTGTGATAAAAATAAATTTAAGAAGTTAAAAAAGAACTTTATTTTTCCTCTTTCATTTTCCGACCACCATGAGATAATTTTTTCAAGATTTCACTATCTATCAAAGAAATGACGAAGCACACCAACTCCGAAAGTAAAATCCGGAAATGATAGGAAAAAAATAACAAGCATATCCGCTTCCCTACCAAAAAATATTAATAACAAAAAAAAAGAAAAAGTTACGCTCCTCCCCCTTGCAAGTGGTGGAACGCGCGATGCCAGACCACGTGACTGTGTTTATTGTGTCGGTTACATCAACGCGATCGCTCCTCCTTCACAATAATTCCCACTTTCATTTAACATTCGCGATCGGGGAAAAATCATCTTCAAGTGAAACCTTCCTTGTTGTAATAATTACATAAATGCCAATCCACGTATGGTTTGTGAAGCCTGTGTATTCCTAGCTCTCGCTGCTAACACTAGTGACCCAATTTCGTTTTGATGTAAGCGACTCGCTTTTAACCCAGTTTTCCGCGCGTGCTCACTAGCGCTCGAATCGAAAGTGAAGTTGTGTGTAGCAGAACTGATCTCGGAAGGAAGAACGGCGTAATATTAAGCCTTGCCCTTGATCCAGCAGCGCGACCTGAACTGCTTGTTGGAACTTTTTGGTGAAGTTCTACAAGGTTGGCGGGATCATCGGGTGTGTTGTATTGTTTTCGGATGTTTACGCTTCAGATTTAAAGAAAAGTGTCCGGATTGGAGAAATCAAGGGTGATCGTTTGCGTTGCCGGGACGCCGCCGTTACGGTCTGGCGTTGAAGTGATGTTGGTAGATGGGCCTAACGCTACAGCCGACATGAGCAGTGATTCCACCGTCACTACGGTGGCACCCCAGCAAAGTCAGGATGATCCGGTAGAGATTACAGGTAGGTGCAATGCAAAATTTTGAATTTTTTTTCTGATTGTGTGCTTACATATTTTGAATTGACTACAAATGCAAACGATTAGTGAAAACGTGGTTTTGGAACGTGTTGGCGGCAGCCGGCGCGAGTGTAAACAAACCCACATTGGATGCTGGCGGGTATTTCCAACGGGACATTTTTCTGAGATAATATTTTAATTTATCTCTTTTCAGTTTCTTTTAAAAATTTATAATTTATTACATGCATTTTTGAAATTTGGTTATTAAATTTTGCACAGATTCCTCTATTTTGGGGAAAATTGTGCATATTTTGAAATATCAAATGGAGCAAGTGATTCTTCTAGATTTACTATAGACAAATTTTGAGTTTAATTATATATCAAACTAGGGAAATATAAGTTTTAGACGTAAATATTTTCAGAATATTGAATCCCATATCTATTTATTCATATCATTTTATGAAATATTTTTGAATATAATTATAAAGAAAATAATAGTTAAAAAAAAAATTGAATATTGATAAAAACATTGCATAAAACTTGTTTTTTAGAGGAGATTTAATTCATTGATTCTGCTGTATAGTACACATACTAGTCAGATAAATTTTGTACTTATTTGTTAAAACAAAAAAATTTGTTATAATTTAAAAAAATAATTAAGTTTTTTTTAGAGTCGCAAAAAGCAGGAAATAAATTTCTTATCGTTCATTTAGTGTTTTTTTCAATTTTTAAGTCTTACGATAAGTTTTGTTGACTAACAAAGTCATCATTAAACTTTTATTTTGTAATTTGGTTAATTTTAACAATGCAAAACTTTTGATTTACTGTAATTTAGTATAATTTGTATATGCGAAGTTGTAATGCATCATTTGTCGAACACAATAATGGTTCATAAAAATAAATCTTTGTAGTTTAGCAGTAATGCATGTGCAATTCTTAATTTTTGAATTAATTGTGAACATTTAAAGTGCTCGTTTAACCACAATACTTTAAGATTATTGATGCAAACCAAGAGGCCTGATAAAAGTAATTATCCGACTTGCTATATCTATATGAAAATGTTCATTTTTGCAGTAATGCCTCGTAATAAATTTTCCTACTTTTTCCGTTTAAAAGAGTGATAATAATATTTAATATGGTATGGTGCATCAATGATATGTATTCAACTCCTTTTACTTCCAGTGTGTACAGTCAAAAACAATTGAGGAATTTAGCAATTGTCATGAAATTTGAGGCATACACTTTTATAAACTTCTTATTAAGTTATGGCTTTCTTTGGATATCAGAAGAAACTTTGCACCCAGTGCTGTGAAACAAAATTTGTTTCGAAACTTGAGATGGCTTGCTGATTGGTTTTATTTTTATCCACAAATCATGTATTTGACCCAGTGGCAAGTCCAGGAGGAGGGCTATCGAGCCGCAGCCCCCCCAGAGCGAAGTCAGAATTCTTGATTTTATTTAAAATCACCATAACTGTTTGTTCTTAATTTCTCTTTTTTAAAAAATAATAAAAAACGTGACAATATTGCTTTCTGGCTTGACCGGTTTGAAAATTTTCTTACTTTTCTAGTCATTCCACTTGTACTTGTAGCGTTGACGTGGTCAAAGACATTTTTTGGCTAGTTATTTCATTGTATTTTTTATTAAATTATCGAAAGTATTATATTGTTCTTTATGATCCTTATTGTCAGGTGAGTAGGAAGTCTGTAAAGTTAAAATGTTTTGATTTTACATAAGCCAAGAAGTTTGGCATTCGTCATGTCCATAACAAAGTTTTTATGATTTCAGTCCCCCCCTTCCCCTAAACCCAAATCCTGGATTCGCCACTGATTTGACCTTTTAAGTCATTGAAAGAAATACGACAGGTTCTCGGATGAAAGTTTGTGCCAATTTAAAATCCTGTTATATGTTTCTTGAAATGGTTAAACAACAAAATATGTTTTGCTTGAATTCATGCATTTCTTATTAATCATCCTCATGTTCATGTATTATGCTATGCAAGACTTTGGGTATATGAATTGTATAATCAAATCTTCTAGTATCTGTGCAATAATTTTGCTTTCATGTTTAACTTGTATTTTGTTTCTTATTACTTTAAGGATCGTTGCACAGCTTTTTCGGTTATCTGATTGAAAATCCCATATAAAATATTTACTAATACTCTAAATGTATTAAATGTCAGTCGTGTGTAAGATACATAAGTCATGGTCTAATTATTTGTAAACTTTCGCATCTCGCTCGTAACTTATAGTGGCATTGATTGTAGGAGCTTATCATTCTAACAATGGTTAAGCCAGATCATTCCATACTCTTTATCTTGGTATTGTAGATGGTTCTCTGTGGTCCCCCCTCCCATTAAGAGTCATAATGCATGATAACTGCATTAAGAACAAAATGTATTGATTTAATTTAATAATCAATATTAATTAATCAGTAATATATGATCTAAACTTATTAATAGTGTTCGCAGGGCTGAGACTAATTTGGAAGACATTTTCTACCTGAAAGGATTCAGAATCGTTTGCAGAGTGAACCCAATGATTAGAAACAAGCCGACTTCACTTGATATTTTATTTTTCTCTATATTTTTTTATTTTATTCTTCTTTATAAATTTATAGTATATGAATTAATATATATCTATGCATATGCAAGACTGTTGTAATTTTATTGGTCGTGTTTTCATTTCTTTCTTCTCTCTGTAGTTTTGGCATTATTATTTTAAGAAGGCTAAAGTTTACGAAGCAACTCCATACCCCCAGTACTTGTACTATGACTTGAAGTGATGTGATTTCTTTTAGCCTTCCAGCGGGCACTCTTGCGCAAATTTTACGACATATCGTGTATCATATTACATATATATATCGTGTTATTTTACAAAAATAAATGCAACTTTTATTTATGTTATCTGTATTTATTAGCCTACTAGTAAACAAAGATTTTATAAGTAAAATTGCACTTAAATATATAAAGTAATGATATAAGTATGTAATATGATGCACAATTCAAGTATCTCTAGCAAACGCATGTCGGATGGAAAGTTAAAATTAAATGGTGAGCAACCTTAGTCACTTTTTAGCGACCTGCTACTTTTTTCTTAAATAGGGCATTGTTTGGCATTTTCATGGTTGTACTCCTTTATTAAAATGACAGATTTTCTATTTAGGATCCTCCTTAAATTGGGTGGACAACCTGGGACACGGCTAGGGGAGAGGGGTATTAGACACAGTTCCAAAATCAAATAAATTTAAATATAATTTAAGAAATTCTAAAACATCAAAATAGTTAATTGTTAAAATATAAATTT
This sequence comes from Araneus ventricosus, assembly GCA_013235015.1. Taxonomy (NCBI): domain Eukaryota; kingdom Metazoa; phylum Arthropoda; class Arachnida; order Araneae; family Araneidae; genus Araneus; species Araneus ventricosus. Next base: position 27,660 of record BGPR01019371.1, read on the forward strand.
TTAAAAACAAACTGCAAGAGTTGAAACAAATATTCTTTTACCATTTTTCCATCATGCTGTTTCATTCACAATGATCATGTGAGAATGACCATATTCATGGTAGTAAAAATTTGGGAGAAAAAAAAAAGTGAACTTTTTTTTAGAGATTAACTGTAGTTAATCTTTTTTAGCATGAACTTTTTATTGATTATAGTCTGGCCAAATGTATCATCGTGGGGAGGTCAAGGTCGTCCCCGGTGGCTGGAGAGACCAGAATGAGGGGAGAAGATGCATGCAAAGATGCGTCTCTTTCTTTGTTTCTGTCATCATGACACAGTTATAATGCTTTTGGTCATCCAGGCTGTGTTTAACAACTTAAGTCAAAACTACTGTAAATACATGTAAAATGTTTTGTATATTTAGCCCAGAAACTGGCGTTTCTGAATTATTTATGCCTATAAGGCATTTGGCCACACCGATTCAACGAAATTAAACGAAGGTCTACCAAGACTGTTGCAAGTATGCAGGAAATAAGAAGAGAAGGCCGTTGCTATTTGTACTATGATAGTCAAAAATAGAGTAATCTGAGGCATTTGATTCAAATGTGGGATATATTTTTTTTTTATCTGAGACGAAGAGTCAAAAATTGGGGATTTCTAGTCAAACTACTGTGTCTTGGAAAACGACCATTTCAGCTAACTTCAGGCCTTGGACTTTATGGATTTTTTTTTCTTTTTTATTCTAATAGTTTCTTGTGCTGAAAAGCAGATTAAGAACTTCTATTGGTTTTGAATAACTCTTGAGAGATTTGTTCAATTTCTATAACATAATAAAATATTTTTTAATGACTTTAATTCTGAGAAAATTGTTTCAAATTTCTTTCAGTGAGAGTTAATTGTCTTTGATGCTAATTTTTTATGTTGTTTTTTTAGATTTGTTTTATTGTCTTCTTTAGTTAGTGTTAGATGAACAAATTGTATTACGATCGTTATCATTTTGTGAAAGTATTCACTCTTTGATTTTAATTCATTCAAATTTCTGTGGACATTTTAAAATTTATTGCTGATGGATAGTTATTTTTTATTGCTAAAAATTATCAGTTCATCCAGATTTTTTCCCATATTCTGCACTTTCTTTTTTTAAATTGAACATTGATTGCTTTCTCAAAATCTATGGAAATCCATCACTAAAAAAATTAAGTAAAAAGTACTGTGTAATACTCATCAAATAAAATTTGTTTTAAAAATTTTGTTTTCAGTTTTCCATGTAGAGTTAATCAGAATTATCTGTCTTAGTTATTAAAAAATGGATGTACTGATATGATTCACTGAAGGTTGAAAGTGATAGCTATTAAATTTTGGATATTATTGTATGCGTAGGATTTCTGAGGATTTAATTTTCTAATCTCATTGGAAGTTTTTTTCTTTTCAGAAATTAAAGGTTAGAAAACTTTAATATATTTCAGTTAGAAAACTTTTTGATATAATGTTATTAAATGAAATAAATAATTTAATGCATTAAATATTTTAATCAAATTTTTTATTTCACTTTTATCTTATTTAAACTAGACAGCTGTAAACTATGCTAGGAGTGAATGACTTTTGGAAGACTCGCCATACATTTTCTTATTTGTCCTTTGTTATAAATTGAGATAAGCTACGTGAAATTTGTTAGAATCCAGAGATCGATATTGTCAATCTTTAATTTTTTCTTATTTTTTTTTCAACTTGTTTTTTAAAATAATTTTTGTTGTTTATCCTTT
>BGPR01019372.1:0-29400 GCA_013235015.1 Araneus ventricosus
CAGGTTTTACGACATAGTACGGAACACGGCCGATAGATGGCGATCTCATGTACACGATATAATTCGCTTGCATGAAACCGATAGGTTCAAATGGTTCCCATTGAAAGGAACATTTTCTTTTTTCATTCGAACACTCTTTTTGTGATCAAATTTCATTTTTTTTTCTTTTTCTACCGTTCTTTAGAGAAGCAGTTTTTTATAATCGTGTTGTTTGCTATGAATTGTACTGTTTAAGCTTCTTCTCGGTTAGTGGACAGTTACTTGAAATAACTTTTTACGCCTTAAGGTATCCGACTGGTTTAAAATCGTTGTTTTTGATGAAATTATCAAAAAAAAAATTATGACTTAATTTTGTAGCCTATTTAATCAGCTTTCTAAAACTGTCTCACATTTTACTATACGTGAATTACAAATGGAGTTACAGCTGTTTTATTACCGAACTGTAAGCATTATTTTATGTTGCATGAAAACTTTAAATGTGTTTTCTGAGAAATAAAATTTTTGAGGAAAAATGTCGACCTTAACAATGATTTCTCAAAAAGTTATTCAAGTATTGATATGAAATTTTCTGAGATTGTTTTCTGTAATATGCTCAATGTTTTCCTCTAAAAACTAAGGCCAATTTTAAAATCAAGTATTATTTTTAAGTGTTTAAATATGAACGAAAAGCATTTTTTATAAAAAATTACCAGTTTAGTAACTATGTTCAGCTATATCTCAAAACTATTTTAAAGTATAAGAAATATTTTAGAGCATAACATAGATAACTATCATAAAAATGTACTCCTACAAGGATTTATGTATATTTAGAATATGATTTTGTCTATGACTGTTAGCGTAAGGCAAATATTTTAGTCATTTTTCTTCAAATTTCACAAGTTTTTTTTTTTTTAATATTATTTCGAAAGCCTAATTTTACAATATTTTCATAGTTTTAAAACATATGCAGTTGAAAAATAATATTGAAAAATATATATAAGTTATTTTTTAAAAAGATGTCTCCGAACACAGTCGGATACCTTAAGTTAATCTGCCTCTGAAACTGTGCGATGGAACTGTAAACTTTTTCTTGCTACGTGGAATTCACTACGATCGATTCAATGCAATCAATTCACGCTTTGCGATTACAGAACGTTATCGTTGCTCTTGACAGCTGAGAATCGAAATAAAGAGAGAAAAAAAAAAGGCATTCTGCTTTAGAAAACTACTTTCATGTATACGTTTGGTTATTACCTATTTTCATATACGGTGTGTGTGTGCAAATTTGGCATTTTTACTTTCTTTTACTTAAATAAATGTTTGTGTTATAACACTTAAGTATAGTTACACAGCACAAGTTAAGAGCTTTTGATTTTATTCAATTAGCATTTAGTCAGTTCATAAAAGATGCATTTGGAAACTTAAAAGCAAGAAGAATTCGTTTGATCTTTAATGATAAGAATTTAGAAGGAAAAAAATGGAAGGAAATTTTTTTTAGGAAAACAATGAAACATTTCGTAAGATTCTCTAAACATTAGTGTTAAGTGCCAAATGTTTGTTTTACTATTGGTCCGAAAGACTGTTTCTTTCAGCATAATATGGTATTTCTCTTTTGAGATATAAATATAGTGAATTAAAATTTCATCACTATCCTGAGAAAGCATTTTAAAGTAACAACTAGTTGAGAAGTCTGCAAATATAGTTATATGTTTCAAAGCACTTTGACAGGATATTATTTTATATCATTAAAATTTTAGGTCAATAAATGAGAATAATGGCAGAAGCAGGGACTTATTTATTTAAAAGCAAAATTTTATCTTGCTAAATAAATAGAAAATGCTCTCCCTTCGACTTATTTATACATTCATAAGGCAAAAATTATAAAAAAATTGTTTTGCTATTTTGATAAAACAAACCATTTTCAACTGTCATCAATAAACATCTTCAAAACTAATCCAAAATTAATCTTCCTACTGTCTGTTCGTTTCTGTTATTATTATTATGGAATTTTGATAATTTTCTGAAAAAAATTTAGTAACAGTTTTCTTATGAAAATTATTATTATGTCATCTTAAATTAAAAAAGTACTATTCATTCACTTATGACAATTTTATTTCCTTTCTATTTTTTCCTCTGCATTCCAACATTTTGAAACAGATTTTTTTTATTCAAATCACAATAATTTATACACAAAAAAAATTGCTTAAAATGTTGGTGGAGGCTATTGTAGCCAGACTGCCATTTTTAGCACAATAACTGAAAATGTGTTTAATTTTTTACCTTGGATGAGAATATAAATCTTAAATAATTAATTCGATAATTAAAAATGTATATAACATTTGCATTCATCTTTAATGGCAAAGCGCATGTTATAATTTTTTTTGCAAATATGGCCCTTTTTAGTGAATATTGACATACTATATAGATGAAAATCGAGGATATAGGTAGGGAAAAAAATTCCGTTGTCGAATTTGTATAAAATTTAATATAATTCAAAAATTAAAAAACCGAACTTTGAAGGTCACATGCCGAATTTCATTGATTTTGACCTTAATGTATTTGAGTCATCGTATCCCCATACACATGGATAAATTTCTAAAAAAATTTCAGACATTGAAAGATATAAAAGGCGAAATTCTTCAAAATCTCGGGGCCAAAATTTTTTACAATTGCAATACTTTCTTTGTGTTTATTCGGAGTGAATAAAATGTGCTTCAGTAAAGGTCTGTAGTAAAGGCTAAAAATAAATACAAAAATGGCGTTTTCACTTATTCAGTAGACTCATGAAAACAGCCGTTACAGAAGTGTAAGGAGAATCTTATTCAAAGAATCAGCGCTACATAAATATCTGCAAATCCGAATTCAAAAGCTAAATCTAGTATGGTTGTATTTAATTTTATTGCTGCTCTAGATAATTAAATAACTGAAAAAGGAAGTATAATTTTTTAAAAATATCAAAGTAACTGATTTTTAAGTTCAAACCAAATTCTTTACATTAAATAAAACTTATAACAACTAAGCAACTGAATAGTTACTTATCAAAATCTTTAAATGACAAAAATCAGCTTGAAATTTCATTTTGCATATCGAAATACGAACTAAAAAATACTCAGAAATACTTAGAAATAATTGAAATTTCTTAATTTTTTTAAGTCGTGTCAAAGCAGCAGACGATAATTATTCTTCCATATGAATTCTAGATTTTAAAACTACTTCTTTTATACTTAAATATCAGATTCCATAATGTATAAATTATTAGAAGGGAAACATTTCTTTTTGAGAGTCAACAAACACTGTCTGACAAAATAAGGATTATTTAAAGTTTATTTCACAACTTTCGCTTACATAAAAGATTCAGCAATGTCAATATTTCCTTTATTTTGAACCTAATGGCTGGGAGTTAAAGCTACTAATGCGATGAAATTTAAATGCGATAATGCATAGAAAAGCATACTAAACTGTTTTTACAAAAGTGTGTTTTTATCTTTCTATTTATATATATATCGATTGGTAATTACATTTAATCACATTTTAAAGCTATGCAACTCTTACCTTCTAACGGATTAACAAATTTGAATTACAGTCAGATGATGAGCCGACTTTTTATGAATTCTTTTCTTAATGTCCCAAATGCATTACCGTTAGATGGTTATGCACATTTTATGATTTATATGCAAATTTCATCTCCTTGTATGTGCATATATCATAGTTGCTCTTAGATTCAAATAAAAACCTCTCATTTCTGAATAACGGAACAGTCCGAAATCTATAGAAGAATCGAAAACAACTTTTATGACAATTTTAAGGACGGGTGAAAAATAAAGAAAATTTGAGACTCGTTTTAATATCCCGTTGCAGTTAATGTGAATTATACTGTTTCGAACGGATCTTCATAATTTCTTGAATTATATGATCATTGAATTATTTAAATTTTATCAAGATTAATTCATAAATGATTTTAAACGTTCAAAATTCTATTTTAAAATTTTAAAGCCTATATTTAGAACAGATAGCACAAAATTAGAAGCTATATCAGAATTGGAATTCCTCAAAAGATGTCAGATATTATATTTCTCCATCTGATAAATATTTTGGTTAATAATCTTTCTTTAGTGGTTTATTCTACATCGAAGACCCGAAGTCAGCAGACCTCCTTTGTAGAGCTAACAGTAATTTAATCATAATCGTTTCACAAGCATTTTCCTTTAATATTGTTATTATTAATCAGCAAGGAAACTCCATGCTGAAATTTTTCTTCACTTTTATTCATTATACGAAGAATACAATGAGAAAGAATTATAAACTCTAAAAAATTGTCTTCCAGATCGAATCTTCAAATTTTAGAATCAGAAAAAAGCATTCTTGGAACAAAGTATGTTTCTCTGTCTTCTTACTTTTGGCATTTGCCTAAGATCAAAGTGCCTTTATGTCCGTGAACGCAGGAAAACTCTAAAACGTAACAAGCTAGACGGATAAAATTTGGTACGGAATCTTTACACGAAAATTATTAATTTCTTTCAAATTTTGGACGAAAACCTTCAAAAAGAAATTCGTTTGCCTGTCTTTCTGTTTTAATTTAAAAACGATAGCTCAAAAAATACAAGTTTGATGGTTGAAAGTTAGTATAGTGTTTTATTATTAGAATCGTAGTTTTATATGAAATATTCGAGGGGGTTTTTTTGGGGGGGTATCTACTGGTTGCCTGTCTATCGAACTGTCTATTCGTGCGTGTGTGAATGCGATAACTCAAAAACGAAATATAATAAATAAATAAATTTTATTATAAGACCTGCACACCAAAATTTTAGATTTGTATATAATTTTGGACTAAATATTTCAACGCTTGTGATTTCATTTATTTAATTCCAATTAAGTTCAAAATTAAATTTTTAATTATTTTTTATCTGAATTTCTCATTTATATAGATTTATGCAACTTTTATTGAAAAAAAATTGTCGAATGTAGGATTAAAATTTGTTGATTTTTAAGTTGGCATACAGTTACGAATTCATTAAAAAAACAAGCCGGAAGGCAAAGTTAGATTTCTTTAGTCCGGAGACATAAGGAAGAGAACATTTCGCCCTCTATTTTTATAAGGATTAGAGCTACAAGAATGAAAGCGGATGGAAGAGACTGCAAATGACGAGAGCTTTTCAACAAGGGGTAATATGCACAGGTTGAAAGATACTTTAAGTTAGGGGGAGAGGAGTTAAGTTAGGGGTATATATATATATATATAAATGATTTCGTGGTTGTAGTCAGTAAAAAGCCGAGTTATATTCTAATTTTCTTTTATTATGGGAGTGTGACGGAATGTACATACATCTTGGTTTAAGTTTCAAGTCAAAAGAGAACAGAAGATCCCTGCATTTTATCAGGTAGAGATTTAACATATAGACACGTGATAAAAGTGAAGGGAATAATAGCTATTTTTTGTAAATTACGTAAGTGTTTTAGGGAAAAGTTTGGCGGCAATAAGTCGCTGATTTCACGATTTGTGTAGGCGAGTGCAAGTAATTAGAATATTCCTTTAGTAATAAATGTGCCAAACGAGAGATTTAATATACCACCAGCGCGGGAAATAGAACGAAACTGGAGTTTAAGAAAAGTGATTTTGGAATACATTAAAATTTTAAAATATATAATATCAGAATTTAAAGCAAAATTAAGTGAGATTATTGCATATATATGTAATAATCTTACTTAATTTTATTTCAAATTCTAATATTATATATTTTAAAGTCTTAATGTATTCCAAAATCACTTTTCTTAAACTCCAGTTTCGTTCTATTTCCCGCGCTGGAGGTATATTAAATCTCTCGTTTAGCATATTTATTACTAAAAGAATATTTTAATCGTTTCCACGAGCGCACAAATCGCGAAATCAGCGACTCCTTGACGCCATGCATCTTCCCTAAAACGCTTACATAATTTATTAAAAATAGCCAATATTCCCTTTACTTGGATCACGTGTTATATTGTTACCCCCTTATCTGAGAGAATCGGGGATTTTCTGTACACACTTTTACTGAAAACTTCAACTAAGATGTTGGTACTTCTGCCACTCTCCAAAATATTTTTATAATAAAGCAAATTGGTTAACAACTCGGCTGTTTTATGACTGCGACAACAAAAACATTATATATATATATATATATATATATATATATATATATATATATATATATATATATATATATATATATATATATAAATAAATATCAATATAAAAAAACATAAGCGGTTCGTATAGATTTTACTTACCCTGATGAGCATCTATACGCTTATATATATATATATATATATATTAAGGATTCTAGGGGCCTTGATCGGCGAAGATCTACAGAAAGCTTCTGGAAATCGTGTCATGAGAACCATTGCAAGGATTCTACCTAAAAAGGCGAAATCATTTCTACTCTTCATGATTTTCTGTTGCTGTTGTCTCCAATTTCTGGCTAAAAAATAAAAAAATATTTTTTATTAAGGATAAAAACTCTTTTTCTCTTTTATTAAATGAAAATTTATCAACTCTTGCTAAAGAAAATATGCAAAGAGGTCTGGCGTTGAATTCACTCATATCTTACCAAAGCATGCCAACAATGGCCACCACTGCAGATGTTATCCTTCCCCGTAATGGGAGCCAATTTGCAAGCAGTTTTCGCTTCACACTCTGCCTCGGAGCGATAAATTTAGATAACTTACAATTTATAAAACTTTTCCCATTCATATTCCTCACAGATTTGGAAGCAAATGTGGTACTTAATCTAAATTTATTGATAAATCATTGAGTCTGTTACAATATTTATCTAAATCTTCTTAGTCTGGCTCACCGCTGTGTCGTATATTCACAGAGAGATAAAACTTGTCATCTATTTCGTTGGCGTATTTGCAGATAATCGCCAAATTTTATAGAACTTTTCTTTACTGCAATTCATTTAATGTATCACTTTAAACTCTCGATGAAATTTCGTTGGCGTAATCTGATAATATATTTATGCATGTGCATTTCGATCATGCAGATGTATTTTTATAATAAATTCATTTGATTTATACGGTACCGTTAAAGAGAATAATTCAATTATTTCAAAGAATAACTAAGTATGCAAATAGGTAATTCATGAAATACCTAGTTATTCTATGAAATAACGGATTCCATTCTTTAACTGTAGCACATATATCAAGATAGTATTGATGTAACATGCCGCTATGTTGCATAAATTATTAAAGAAATTATGAGCAAATTTTTTCAGGCATTATCTTGAATTCATTAAAAAATTTTTCCTGAACGCAAATTGAATGTAATTGAGATTGGTGGAGAATTTTTTTGCGACTATTGTGCTGTTCTATTTGAATGGTTCTTCTCTATTCTGTAGTTTCAAAGTGTTCTTTTTAATAAAGTGAGTTCATGTAATAGTCACATGAAAAATGTAGCTACGCATGTTGTCTAACCTCCGATCTTCACGTTATCTTACACTTTGTGGTGACATCGCGTACTTTTCCTTTCTCCAAAATGGGCAATGAATTCTAAAATTAATTTTCTCATGGAGAATAGGTAACTATCACATGCGCATGTATTGATTCAATTAATGATTAAAAAGCGATCGCATTTCCAGAATTCTGCAGAAAGAACGTCCGAAAAACAAAATTACGAGTGTCGTTTTTTCTTCAACCTCCGACCGAACCGCTAAACAGGCAGGAAAGTGGTAGGAGGTGCGGATACACGGTGGGCGACTGCGCATGTCTCTAACCATAATCTCAACTAGTGCCGACGCCAGCTGACCTGTTTGAACTGATCTGTCGGATCGTAAGCATGGCTGGTAGAATTGATGCTCCCGCCAAGTGCGAGTTGCGTAGTATTATTTGCTTTCTTCAAGCAGAAGGTTGATTTGTGGAAACCGATCAATGCAGAATCGGTCAAACAATCAATTCAGAATGCAATGGAAACCAACCAATGCAACCAGCAAGCAGATCTGGTCAGACTTTGCGACAACTGCGAAGAGCCATTCTGACTTCTGGAGTTTTCATTCATTACAACGCAAGCCCTCACAATGCGTTTGTAAGGTTTGTAAGGCTTCTGGAGCAGTTTAAATTGGACATGTCTGATCACCCGGCGTATAGCCCCGACTTAGCGACAAGTGATTATCATCTCTTCTCTGAATTCAAGAACTGGCTAGGAGGCCAAAGCTTCGAGGAAATTCAAAGCTACGTTAAGGCCCATCTCACATCACTGGTGACAACGTTCTTCGAAGAGGTGATCGGAAACCTGGACCACCAATATGAGAAATGTCTGAATCTTCACGGTGATTATGTCGAAAAACAAACATGTTTGAACATAAATGTTGGTAATAAATTCATTTTCTTCTCTACTCTTGTATTTTTTTATGGTAGAAAAAAGCCGGCCCTCGGAACATTGGAAAGTTAGTTTCTGCCACAAAACTACTCGCTTTTGAAAGTTGTGAATTATCCGAATGGCTTTATGCCGTTATGTCTTTTGGGGGTCATCTTGACTGAGATAACAAATTTCTTATTTTTTTTACTTTCAAATCTACTGAGTTTAGTATCAGTACTGAAATGTTTTATGGAAAACTGGTTGATATACTTAAATTGAATATAATAAGAAAAAGTGACAGATAATTGCAATCTTCTTAAAGTAATTTATTTTTTATGAAAAATAACAGTCAGATTCAAAAACTATAAGCAATTTTTCAGATTCGTGATTATAGCAAATGTTCAGAACAATCCATTTGAGATTAATTTAAATAAACACTTTTATTCCTCGAATATGATGTTGCTTCTTACATTCTTGAATTTAAATCTATTTCAATGACTGATTTCAGCGTACAGCTTATGAAAATACTTTATAACTAATTATTATTTTGCTAAATGTGCGTTTTATTGAAGAATCAGCTCTGAAATGTTTTGACACTACAAAAAACAAGCACACATGCTTTACTCAATGCATTCAAAGATATATGTTTAGATAAGTAAAATCTTTCAAGTTTAAGTTATAAAAATTTAAGATTTAAATATTTCGACGCACGAATTTATTTAGTTTAGCACATGTGGACAAAAACCATGGTAAGTTTTTAAAAACGTGCCTCTATTAGTGCACTAAAGAGAAGAAAATCATTTTCTTTTTTTCAAAAAATGGAGATCAAAACAAAAGCGCAATACCGTGAAACGGTTATTCAAATATTCTAAATAAATTGGAATTCCTTTTAGAAATTCATGCTTTTACAATTTTTACTTTTACTTGCAGTTTTTGATAAAAGAAAATTATTGTGTACCTTCTATACACTAAGAAAAATGTGTTCTCAAAAGAACTTTATTACTTTTATTAGGTTGAGCATTTTAGTTTTTAATTGTATTTCATAATTCATTATCATTTATTTATTTAAAGAAAAGCACACTACAGAGAAAACTCCATTTACAGAGTGCTATAATCAACAAACGCACAAAGAACAAAAGCCGAAACGAGTAAATAAAAAAATGCGCTAGAAAATAAAAAGTTGATCACGGAGAATACACAAAATCATAAAAATTTTGCAAACGCATATGTAAATAAAAATGAAAACATATAATCACAAAAAAATAAAACACACTATGATTCTAAAAGTCGTTTTTTTTTTAAAAAATTAAAAGACCATTTCCAAAAGGCAAGGGTTAAAAAGTCAAAACACACCAGGAGTTTAAACATTTAAAGACGAAAGTACACACTTGAGATAAAAATAAATCGGAACACGGCGCCAAAAACAGAGTACAAAAATTTAAACCTATAGAAAATATTTTTTAAAAAATGGTCGAATACATAAGAACACGGAAAATCAGAACGCATAAAAATCTAAAAAGTTGTAAAAAGGCAAAATAAAACACATCATGTATTTAAAAGCTGTAAACATTTCTATTTAAAAGCACCAAGAGACATTAAAAATATCAAGTTCATCAAAGAACTTGCTAAAAATTTTATGAAATTTATATAACAAGAATCTGTTAATATAATTAAATTTTGAATGTACATTTCGAAAGGAACTTAAAAAAAGCATTATAAAAGTTGCAGAATCGTGAAATCACTTTTTTTTCTCAAAGTCATTACCATTAGACGCCTCTTATAAAGATTCGAAATTTAGTTAAGAAGATTTAGTAACGAAATTTCTAACTGCTTTTCACATCAAAAATTTTCTCAATTACACTTCAAACAACAGTTTCCCTATTGAATTTTCCTTAATTGTGCTTTTCAGTGACAAATGGAAGTTATTTACCTACTACTAAATTGCCTTTTTTTTCATAATCATATTTTCCTTAAATTTAATATTAGCATTAATTTTTGCTATATTCCGATCAACATGTATTGTTCTAAATTCATGGTCATTTATTGCAATATTTGCCGTATCTTTATCTTGAATAAGACTAAAATTAAACTTCCTATAAAACTGAATTTCCTTCTTAAAAATATATGAACTTTGTCACCAAATATTCTTACAAAAACAATCAAACTGTTTGTTTAACATACTTCCTATAATTGCGAACAAAAACTACCTCAATCAGTTTCATCAAAACACGAACTCAATACCCACAATATGCAGAACTTAGCGTGCTTTCAGCGTAAACTGTTTTCATAATAACCGAACATGCAAACACAAAAAACTAGTCAACAAACGAAGTATGTAAAAAAACTCTAAAATGTTGTTTGTCACTAAAGATAGTTTCAATATCCTTACATAAACAACCAAATTGGTTGTTTAACATACTTCCTATAATTGCGAATAAAAATCTCCCTTAATCACTTTCAACGAAACACGAAGTCAGTGTCCACAATATGCAAAACTCAAGCATACTTGCAGCACACACGGCTTATAATAACTAAACATGGAAACATAAACAACTACATCAACAAACGGAAGTATGTAAAAAAACCTCTAAAATGTTATTTTGAGAGCTCACACTAAAACGTCCGTTCGTAAATTGTTTGCGTGCTTCGTTCAAAAACCGTTGATTCTAAAGTTAATAAAATTAGTCTTTCAGTTTCACTTCAAATAATTGCGCGAAGCGTCTTTTGAAAACTTTCTTCTGTTCTGGAGGGTTTCGAATCGATATGGATCCGAGGAAGAACTATTTTTATCGTAATTGCACCCCTCTTCCTTTTCGGATTGATTTTCTATTAAATGTTTCGCACAGTCCAGTTTTAATTAGAAGATATCCTTCAACAATTTAAAAGCGCCAGTTGGGAGGTGAATTAACTGTATTGGAATTCCAGTTATTATTTTCTTTTTCCACTGGCGCGGAACGGATCGTGCTTTAGAAAGGGAAACTCTTCGTTGGTCTCGTTTATTGTGTGGAGATACCGTAGGTTTGTGTGTTGTTATGTGATTTCAATCAAAAATTGTTTTGTTTATATTCTAATTGATATGTTGAATTTTCACATTTATACGGCCTTCTATTAGTTTTACTTAGAGAAAATATAATAATCGACAAAAAAATTCGACGTCTAGATTTTGATCACTCCTCACTTTTAGAACTCCCTGAATAAATAAATACTTAGAATTCTGCATGCCTGCCTGCTAGTACCCGCTTTGGCAATATAGAGACCGCGGTGGCCTAGTGGTAAGGTGTCGGCCTCGAAACCCGATTCCACTGAAGATCCGTCTTGAATTGAGCCCGTTACACGTTAAATAATACATACGTAAGGGATTAAACGTCCATCCGCTGGTGTGTTTCGGAAGCTTGGAGAGCCAACTCAGGTGTCGTCCTTGTCATTTGCCAGGTCCGTCCTAAAACGGCCTTCGTGTCGCTTCAAAACGGGACGTTAATATAACTAAACTTGGCAGTGTATGTAATCGTTAAAGTATAAAATTCGTTATTTCATAGAATACTTAGCGTACCAAAGGTTATTACATAGAATAAGTGAACTGGCTTCATCAGTTATTTCATAAAATATTTAGGTATTCTATGAAACACAAATGAAACAAAATTCTACATATACACTACGATGGTATACTGGAATTGAAGATTCTGTATTCGAACAAGATAATTTTAAAATGAAGCGAGCTGGACAGTGAAAGTTAATACACGGTCTTTGCTCCAAAATTGTAGATTTTTCTCTTCTTTTTTTTCTTTTTTGATTTTTCTTTTGCATGTGAACTCGATAACTGCAAAAACTGCAATGGGCTAGATTTAAGGTGTGCCCAAATGCAAAGGAGACCTTGGCTGTATCGGCGTTGTATCAAATCCCAGTGAGTTAATGCGCTAGCTGATAGATGGCGTGGTGGTATCCCCAGTTGCACCTGCGTAGTTAACGGCTTCGTATCAATATCCTCATTTCTGGAGAGTTGTTTCAATAGTTCGTTGCATGATGGATTCCTCCAGATCAGCACAAAGAACAGTTATCCAATTTCTTTGCGCAGAAGGGGAGCATGCTTCACAAACTTAATCGTAGGATGAGAGAGGTGTACGGAAAGCAGTGTCTCGCACGGTGCACCATATTCCGGTGGTGTCAGCGTTATGAGGCGAGACGCATAAACATCAAGGACTTGCCACGCCTTGGCAGGCACACGCTGTGACCAACAGTGTCACGATTTCGGCTGTGTATGAGCTCATACGCAATATCGACGGATCACCACACGTGAAATTGCTGTTCAACTGTCAATAAGCAATGGAACTGTGTATCACATAATCCTCAAAAAACCTTGGTTATGGCAAAGTTTGTGCAGAGTGGGTGCTCAAGCATCCATCAGAGAACCAGAAGACGGAGAGATGGGAACCTTATCCGAAAGCAACCCAGGAGTTTCTACACTGAAGCCATCCACTCCCTTTCTACGCACAGGGATCAGTGTATCAATGTCAATGGGGATTATTTATAGTTGTACTGTTCCACATGAACTGTAATTAGAATATTGTTATTAAAATTTCTTTACACATAACTGTTGCCTTCTTTTTATTTGGGCACGCCTTATAAATGTAATTTGGTATGCTGTCACACAGAACCCACATCAGAATTGTGTGGTTTTATGGAATATTGCCACCAATCAGTTTAAAGAAAGAGATCCAAAATGTTTACTCAGTTTTCTTCACTATATGACGAAGCTGAAACTAAAACGCGCCGTACCTAATAATACCATGTAAGTAGCATGTGAGAAAGTCGAGAGTATTCCTCGAAATTGGGGACTCCCGCTGAATAAAGTAAAATTCTTACCTTTCCTGTTATTTCAGTTTAAACTTTAGCTGTACGATAATAATTTTTTGATTTCCTACAATATAACATCTTATCGGAAATAATAAAATTGAATTTTAATATAAAATAATTTGATAAATTAAAACCCATTTATACTCATTACAACAAAGTCAATATGCTAATTAATAAACATCGAGTACAATTTGAATACTACCAAGCAATAAAACTCATATAAAGATTAAGTAAATATATGAACTCTCCACTAAACAAAATATTATTACAAGAAAGCAAACTTTTGGGAATAAAAATATTATATAGCCTCTTTAATCCCTTCAAATAATATGAAATAATTGCTTTTAAGCGTTATCTAAAGCCATAAAGAACTTCAACCGTATTTACAACGCAATTTAAATTGTTGAAAACTAATCATATCAGACCGTTTCATCTATGTTTTTAACACCCATTTCAAAGTCTGAATCGACCTTTTCTCCATTCAGCAAGGCATGAATAAATTAATCAACATCGAACTCCCGATGCAATTTTCAAATTTTCTTTCCCATTAGAACTCAACCGACCGTCTGAAATAATAATTAAACTTCAAAGTAATCTAAGTTGTTCAAAACTTGCAATTGGAATCTCAAAGTAGCTGTCACTTAATGGTTATTCATGGTGTGGAGGGTTCGGTTATTTAACGCTAACACAAAAGGATTAAATTATTTGTCTCCTCGATATAGAAACAGAGCAGGTGTCTAGAGCGTACTGTTATTGTAATTTATTTCACATCACATACTTATTAAGAGAGCTCACGGATTCTAAAGTTTAATGAATATTTTAAAGTTTTGTCTTCAAGTAATTTTAGTCAAGAAATTATTGAAAATATTTCTTTAACTGAAACAATAATATGGTGCCGTTCAGCAGTTTTCTGACAATCTTCTTAGATACAATTTGGTGTTTAAAACGATAAATAAATATTTCGAAAGCTTATGTAATCATTCCAGTAATGTAGTTTGACCCGAAATTTAATTATTTACAGCTAATTGTTATTATTAATTACTCTGCTTTAATTATTTCACAGAAGAAATATGAGATATTGTTGTTAAAATATTCTAATGTTTAAATCTGTTTTGAAATGATCTACAATAGGCTCTTATTTAGCTTCTGTCATTTTATTTTTCTAATCAAAATTTAATTTTTTACGAAGTAAACTACCTAATTATGTTACCACCGGAAGTCAATTTGATTCTTCATTTTGTGATGATATCTGACATATTATTTGCATTTAGTGACTTCACGCAAAATATAATTATAAATTTGAGATTTAGTAAATTCTAGAATAATCCGGGGAGCTCATCATGTAAAAATAACTACAAGGATATTTTCTTGATTTAGAAATATTTTTGAACTGTACTTCAGAACTTATCGTCAATCCTTATTTAGCAGGCTGCGAAGAAATAGAACGATTCAGAAGAAAGCAGGGCACCGAAGGCCTCATTACAGAGTATCCGTTTCGAGATCCAGGGTTGTGCGTTCGAGACCCGACTCCCCGGACAATCCACTACCACTACTACGCCACGTGGGGGCCTGGGATGTATCTTTAAAAAGAAAAAAAAGAAAGAAAGCTATGAGAAAAAAGAAGAAATATTTAAAAACTATTGGAAAAAAGCTTTAAATGGGTGCAATTGCTTTTAAAAGCATCCTAATTCTGGAAAAAGCAGCAGCAAGATTTTTTCTGAACTAGCAATGCACAACGTTTTCTTGTTCTTCTGATAAACTGCGCCATTCAAGAAGGGGAATGGAAGAACTTTAAGCTATCAGTATAAATCTTACATACTAAGTGTTAACTAGCACAGCCACCAAAAGAGAAAAAAAGAATCCAAATATACATATATATACAAATACAAAAGCAACGCGCAATGGTTAAATATGTTCTCTAGAATAGGGTGACATGTAAAAATGAAAGAACAAGTATCAACAAACAATAAGAAAAAAGAACACAATAAAATGATAACAGACATAATAAGAAAGGGAGGGTAAATTACTTAAACACGCACTCTTCTACTAACAGGGTTCACGGAATAACATTTAAAACAAAAAATGCGTACTCTTATAAAGATAAAAATACATATTCCTGAAAAGATAATTAAAAAACTTACTAAAAGATACTTTCTGGGGCGGTAACAGTAGAATGGCTAAACATATTTGTAAGTGCAGTGGATAAGTTAAGAATAAAAAAGACCGGCTGAAGAGTTCCAAATAAAAACACTTGTGCAGAATCCTTGGTAAATAATTTATGGCGAAAAGGGATCAAGGACAAAAGGAACGTCATCGATAGATGTTCAATGTACTTTTAGAGTTTAAATTAGGGTTAGAACAAAATCAGGTCTCAGTATCTAAGCTGCTGCTCGTATGTCTGAATGAAATCCAAAAGGATCTTCAGTCTTCTTCTTGCATTGGTATTTGAGACAAGATTTCGGAGCCAGGCCAATTTATGAATTGCTGAAGGGGTTTTGAAATGAAAGGAAAGGGTAAGAGGAAAGGCGGTGGCATAGTGGAATGGAGTGACTACATCACCACATGCACAGTTGCCTTAAACAGCCAATCCAAATCTTTTGAGGCAACTGGGAAATGGGCCATTCCCCCAGATAGCAATTTTAGTTTGCAGCAAGCTTGCCACAAATTTGTCATGACAAGAGTGCAAGTTTGCCACAAATTTGTCATGACAAGAGTGCAAGCTTGAAACAAGTTAACGAAAGCTTCGAAGTCACCATGAAACGAACTTGCAGCAAGCTTGCCGTGCAAACTTATTGCAAATTATAGCAAAAACAGAGTACAAAACACAACCCGGGATAGAACTCGCGACCTCCCGGTTCCGAAGCGGAGACGCTAACCATTGAGCCAGTTGAAGTCTGAGAGGAGAAGATAGATTTCGCTAATACATCGTTCGATTCGATTCGTATACGATTTATTTTTAGCTATTTTCTGGATTTCATTAATTTTTTGAGTTGAGAATATGATTTGAAGTCAAAGAGAGAGCGATTTTCGCTAATAACTACGTTTTGCTAGTAGAATAAATTATGAAATTAGAGTTCAAAAGTAATTACTTTAAAATGGGACAAAATGTCTAGTTATTATTGTTCAACAAACACTGACTGTTTTTTAGATTTAATTTTGTTTCTAAACGTTAAAATTTCAACATTGAAGAAAACTATATCGCCTTTTTCTTAAAGTGAGAGTGATATATTTAGTAAAAAGATGGAAAATGTTTCAAAAATTTTTTTATAAAAAAGTTATTTTTTTCACAAATTATCATTGATTTATTGAATTAATAAAAAAGAATTACGGTCTAGGAGATGCTATTAAAAATCGGATGTTTTTTAAAACAGAGACAAATATAATTATCTCTTTATTGTGCTATCTTTGCAGGAAGCTTGTTTTGCAAAATTGCAGCAAATTTGATTTGCAAAGGAGGTGGCGCTATTTGTCACATCGAACTTGCAACAAGGCGATTCAAGTTTGACGCGTCAAATTTTGCCATGACAAGTCAAAATCAAACTTGCTGCAAACTTACGTGCTATCTGGGCCCAGTTACGAATATAAGTTCGTTCCTGGACCATTGCCTCGAGATGAGTGCGACCTTTGGTAAGACGCCGAAAGTGTGACGGCTAGTCGTTCCTTCTTCCCATTCTCTGTTCCAGGATCCTAGAGAAAACTGTTCTAGTGTTTTCTTCAAGAAACTAACTAGTTTATGTAGATTAAGAGCAGTTTCTTCTATCGTAGCTCTTTTTGCTGATTGATAAGCCTTTTCGTTTCCTAAATGGCCATTGTGAGCTTTATTCCAGTATATGGTTATATTTGGATATTGGGAAAGCAAAGTTTGAACTGTTTTGGCTGTTTTGTTGGTAGTTTTAAGTGATTTGATAACAAGAAGACTGGGCATGCTGTCGCTCCAGATGTTGCAAACCACGTTTTGTTCAATTGCCCAGATTATAGCATCGTATATTGCCAAGAGCTCTGCCTGGAATAAGCTATTCTCTGGTTGAAATTTGACCATCCATTCATGCAGCTGTGTATTGTCCTGCAGAGCCACGAAGACACTATCTGAGTTACCATCCATTTTTGAGCCATCTGTATAAATATTGAGCCCTTTAGAATCTGTGTTTATACGGCGCTGGTGCGCATGAAATTCGTTGAAAGTCATATGCCTCCCGCTTGTGTTGCGTGGAAGCTCGAATAGTAGGTTTCCGGTTCAGGTTTCGACAGCTGACCACGATTCAAATTTACGAGGTCTGTCCCAATATACCCGTGATGTTGCTTCAGATCGAGACTTTTAGACTAAACCTCAAACTGAAAGTGAAAAAACGGTTGACCCTGCAATACATCTTATTCTTCAACAGATTTATTTCATGTACTTTCTTGCCAGTATTGCGATACTATTTACTTCTGTTTTTTTTATTCTCTGCGTGATATCACATTCTGTTATTGTTTTTTTATAAAATAATGCTTTCACTTTTTTAACTGACTGTGCTTAAATCCACTCTGAAGGATATACCTTCAATCCATTGGAAAGGAGGATGCCGGTTCAGATGTCGTTCTAGTCATCTGACTACGGTACAAAATTATGAAGTCCGTCCCTAAATGCCCTGGTGCCGCTTTGAAATGGGACTTAAATCTTACTAAGCTAAACACAAAACGTATTAAAGTGAAAACATACGTGGAACAATGGATTAATGAATCATATAACTTCTATGCAAGTATGTATGATGCCGCATTTAAGGAAAAACTTATCCGGTTTTGTCTACCATCACTGAAATCATGGTTTAAATTCTCTTGGACCATAATTTTCTATTTCTTAGTTTAATTAGTTTCCTTTAAGTTACGGTAAATAATGTTTAAAATAATACACCACTTCACTGGCAACGGTGTACAAAATTTCTCTTCTTCCCAAACTTCTAAAAATTGCTGCGACATTTACATATATAAGAGCATGCATTAATTATTTTAAAGCATTTTTATTCAAGCTTGAGCGTTAGTACTTGTTTTTGCGTTTGGGAAATAACCTCAAAGCAGTACCCCCGTCCTGCCTTGGCACCCTGGGATACTGAATGACAGCCGCTGCAATAGCTCGAATACTGAGGCCGGAGTTGTAATAGCCATCACCGGCCACGGCCCGACACCTCCTACAGTGATAGCACGTACCTCCCGCAGCACTGGAATGGAGTAACTCTACCCCCACCATTACATTATGTACCCAAAGGAGAAGCGAGACCCCGTTTACTTATCCGGCGGTTTCTCATCCACATACTCGTAGCACCTTTCCACTCCGGGAGAGGGGTTTGGAAATAAACCTTTTTTTTATATAAATACAACTGTTTCTATTCGTGATAATATCACAAACTGAAATATTTTAAAGATGCCATTTCGTACCCCGGCATATTTTTTGACATCAAGGTTGTTGTAAAAAATGTTAATCATAATGAGAAAGATCCAATAGCAAGGAAATCTCACTGCCAAGTGATTGTAAATGTCATGTTTAAGGAACTACCATCTCGCTGCCCACAAAACTTATTATTTGTTTTAATAGCTAATAATTTAAATCAAAATATAGTTATAACGGTTTAAATAAGAAGAATAAATCATAAAATCAGATATGGGCACCGTTTCCATTGAAGAACAACTCCTTCTTTTGGCTTAAACGGACGAAATATCCTGGCTCCCGAGACCAAATGTGCAGTTTCCGAGTCGTAAACTTTTTATCTCCCTCATACAGGAGTAATCCGAAAGTTTTAGTCAGTATTGACCTTTCTCTCTGCAATAACATCTGATCGTATATTCCGGGCAGAAACCTTCCTGGAATATCGTCCCGGTAGAGCTCAGCAATGTTTATCGGGCGCAAGATGATACCCCAGAGAATCGACCCATTCTGATTCCGCTAATATCTTTATCCAAATTAAATTGTATTCCAGGGAAGATAATGTCACTCAGCCACTGTCCAATCGGAAGATCAATGAAATCAACACGCATGTGAGTTGTGTTATTACAGAGAATATATTCGGAAGATGTTGATGCTCGAAATTTATTTTCTCTCAAATGATTTGCAGTAAACTATATGCGTTGTAAGTGCTCTTGAGCAAGATTTGAAGAACTGATTTTGAGCAACAATAAAAAAAATCTGAACTATTTCTTCCTTCTGAGAATATAAAGTTTTTTTTCTTTTTTTTGACTAATTCTAATTTGTACATTGCAGTCAGAACTGGAAAATTTATCCACTGTTTTAAGACCATCAGTGCAAGAAAATCAAGGTATGCTTGATACATGTGTAGCAGATTTATCTTGCAGAACTTTCTTAGATCCTTTCAATATATTATTATTATTAGATATTGATATATCAGCTTTGGAAATGTTTCTGAATACTTTTCTTGGTTTTTAAAAATTACTTCTTTTGTTTTATTTGGTTGCGTTGTGCTCTGTAAATTATTTTCTCTTATGTTAGTAACAATGTAGTTAGAGTGATACTATACCTTTCCAGCAGGAAAAAGTTTAGAATTAAGCAACTTCACCGACCGACCAACAAGCCAATGTTTCGGAGAAATTGTTATTATTTCGAAGCTAGGGAGCATAACTGAGAACTTTCTTTTGTAAAGGGAATCGTAGAGGGAAAGGAGGGCATCTCATTCGTTCGAACTAAGAAAATTACATAGAGGCGTGTTTATTAAAATTGATTCAGGTTCGACTCAAATTAAATGCAGAAGAATCTGTACATAAAATTCAAAGAGCTCTGTAGATTATATTCTTCTGTATCCGATATGTGCTGTTTATTTTTGGACTAAAGTATGATTTCTTTTCTTGAATTGACCTGATGCTCAAGTAAAAATCCATTCTTTTTCAAACTTAAGTTCGAAGGCTATTTAGCAAAATGAGGGACCCTCCACACTTCATACCTTTCCGCTGTAACTTCTACCAAGACTTTCTCCATTTCAAACCATTCTATAGCTATTTACCTCTACGGCTTTGGAGGGTAATCATTCTTTCCTTTAGATGTGTTACTACAGATGGGAAGATTACTGTTTGTCGATTTCTTGAAGAAAGAGGCATGCAGCTCTTTCGTTTTGTCAAGATATATTTCGATTCCTAATAGATACCTTTACAATGAATCCTAGGTATGAGTATATTTTTATGTTAGTTAATGCTACTTCCTGTTACCACAGATGGGAAGATTGCTGTTTGTCGATTTCTTGAAGAAAGAGGCATGCAACTCTTTCGTTTTGTCAAGACATATTTCGATTCCTAATAGATACCTTTACAATGAATCCTAGGTATGAGTATATTTTTATGTTAGTTAATGCTACTTCCTGTTACCACAGATGGGAAGATTGCTGTTTGTCGTTTTCTTGAAGAAAGAGGCATGCAACTCTTTCGTTTTGTCAAGATATATTTCGATTCATAATAGATACTTTTTTAATGAATCCTAGGTATGAGTTTATGTTTTAAGTTAACTAATGCCTCAACCTATGATGAAAATAAATTAGCCTTTTTACTTAGCATTGAGCCAGTGCCTATCTTTAGTAGAACAAACTTTAAAATATAAATTCAATAGTTTTTGTGATTTTAACAGCTGAACATTTTTTGTCACAAAATAGTAAAAAATAGTTCTTAAAAATATTTAACATATTTTATTCAAAATCCCTTTTTATAATAAAATAATTTAGGTTTTCTAAAATAACTGCAGTTCACTAAAGCAATAAATAAAAACGTTGCATTCATTTTTGTGCATGTGTCTTCTTAATGCCTTTTGCATATGCTACTACAAGAATATGTGAATAAAATACTCCAATTTAAAAAATAATAATAATTTTTATATCTTAAATAATGATAAACAAAGTAGTTTTTCGCCTTTCCTTGATTGCACAGAGTCTGATCGTAGCCTAATTTTTATTTAATAATTCACATCAACATGTGTGGGTGTTTTTTCTAATTTTTAACATACTCTCTTTTATTATTATTGTAACTAAACCAGATAAAGTTTTTAATCGAAATACCGATTTTCTATATAAATATTCTTTTTTAGTTTTATGAATGTTTCCTAACTAATTTTTAATTCTAAAAACTTAATAACTGAATGCTGAGCTTGATTCAAATTTACTTTTTTAAAAAACTAATCCACATTTATCTTAGTTTATTAACAGCTCTAAAATTAAAGTTTTTGATTTTATAATACAGTCAACATGAAATAGCATGAGATTTTAAACAGCAATTCCACAGTTAAAATAAATATCACTCTTGTTATTTTGATGCTACGGCGAAAAAACTTTATCTGCATTGTACTCGAAAATATAGATTCTTAGATCATAAAATACTTTGAAACTATTTTCACAACAAGGCCTTATTATGCTTATGCAACAAACATTTTTATTAGCAAATAAAAAAATCTACAATTGAAAAGTAAAGAGTACTAGAGACTAAACATTTGTTTGTTTGTTGTTTCTCAGTAAATACCTTAACTCAACCCGTTCTGTGACTATTATCTAGATTCTAATAAATATATAATAATAATCTAGATAGATAAAAGTTTAAGTACTAGAGACTAAACTCTTGTTTGTTTGTTGTTTCTCAGTAAATACAGTAACTCAACCAGTTCTGTGAGTATTATCTAGATTCTAATCTGATAAGTCAACTATTTCTAATTCAACGAAACCCACGCAAAATACAGCAAAGAAGACAGAGATAATTCAATGTCGCTGTAGGAAAAATCATAAAATATTTCTACAATGGCTAAATTTATATTGTTGTTATAATTTACTTTGCTGACTAAAAAGGAATTTCATTTAAACTTAGTCTCACTAGAACATTTGTTTCTTATTTATTTCCCGAAATAAATTGTTGTAGAAATCTTTCCAGTACTTCGCGTAATTGACGTTTAGTTACCTCAAGAGGGTGTATCAGCGTTCACCCACTATTTTTGGATTATTAATGCTTCTGCTTCGAAGCATGATGATTGAAGCTTTATTTTTGATACAGACTATTTAATAGGCATTTGTTTATTTCATTTAAAAAGTACTTTATGACTATGAATTCAGATACATATTTCATATCTTCATGTTCACTGAATATCTTTTCCATTGTCATCGCGTATTTGCTCTAATATTGTAAATTTTGCTTACCTTTTAATAACTGTTCTCGTCTTTCTGTATTCTGTGTTTGGTCATTTTTATTTTGCATTGTGAAGATTTAAAAGATTTTCATCTTTTATTTCCAGAGTTCGTTTCAACGATGATATTTTAAATGGTATATCATGTCATTTGGTTCTGGTAGCATCACGAGCTTTTTTCCACCTGCTATTGTTCGATTGTTCGCTCTTATTTCTGTCCGCTACAAAGAGTCAGTTAAAAAGTACTTGAAATACAGGGTAATTACAAAATAATCGTCTGGTATAAAAAAATGGTACAATATAAAGTTTTACAATAATGAAAATAAACAATACCTCATAAAAAAATTGAGACATATCAATTTTTTTAGAATAGTAAGAGATGTCCTCTAGTCCTTTTTTGGGTACGCAAGCAACACACATCTATACGCTAGTCGAGTTCCTCACAAAAACGTTTCGAATTATTATCCTTGTTTATAAAAGCCTCAGTAATACGTTCTGGTGCTCATTCAACGTAATTGGCAATGATGGAACATACGCAGTACCTTTTATATAACTCCAAAGGAAGAAATCGCAAACCTAGTCACCTATTGACGAAATGTTATTTATTTATTATTATTTTTTTTTCCTTTTCCTTTTTTTCGGTTTCCACAGAGCGCATCTCTTGTACTATATACTGGTGAAATTTCTTTTCATTTGGGGCGGCCTTCTGAGTAGGCGAATTTTAATTATAATAACCTTGTATTTTTCTGTGAAATATACGAAATGAAAGATGACTGTATGCCATATCTATCTTGAAAGTAATTTCTGGATAGGTTTAGAAGATAATGAAGGAAGAACTTAGCTTTTTAGGATTCAAATCAAGAACCATAATCCAAAACTGTGGAAAATTTTATCCTTTCGAATGAACTTATTATTCTAAAAATACTTGCCTCATATATTTGGAAAAGAAAATCAAAACTTCATCTCTTCTTAAAAAATAGTAAACATTAAATGAAAGCATTGGTAGAAACATTTTCATTTAGGCTTAGTATTATACTCAGATAGGAAATTAAGTATGTTATTCTAATAGAAGGTCAAAAAATAATACTTTCTGAAGACATATTGAATCATAAAAAATCTTAGAATATTAACAATAAAAGAGCAAACTATATCTGAATGAATGCTGCCATCTTGAGAGATGAAAAAATAAACCAGTCTATTAAGCTTCCATTCTTCGAAATTAAAGCAGACGATAGTTAAACTTAAGAGGAAAAAAATAGTAAAACTATAGAATTAAGATAACGAAAAATAAAGAAAAAGCAAGAAAAGAAATAATACTAAAATTAACGAAAAAAAAATTTAAAACCAAAAAGACTATCATCTTTTGATGTCATCTTGTCAAAATGCTATTTGAAAGTATTGAAATGAAGTTATTTAGAATTCATTTATTATCAAACATTTAAATTATTACACACAAATTACACGCAAAAATGCTATATTTGACCCATAAAAATACTTCATAATTGACACACAGAAATATTTTGGTTATATTCTATAAAAAAACTAATGGCATTTCTGTGAATTCGATACACTAACACCAAATTCAGTCGAGATAAGCTATAAACCCAAATATTATGTTACTGCTAAATAAAAGAAAAAAGTGTCATTCATCCTTCTGTTTGTTTCTCTTAAAACGTGTTTGACATTCATGAATTGTTTACGAAAAGTGATTCCCATTAGCGAATATGTGCAGCGCCTAACAAAACAATTCAATTAACTCCACTTAGATGGATAGTTATACCCAATCAGTAAGAAAAGCCATTTGTCTAACAGTCCTTCCGGGTGTAATTCTTCCCTACTATTTATTTCAATTATCTCTCGTTGAGTAATTAAAGAAACTAACTTTTTTTCGCTCACCGCTACTATTTTCCAGAATTTCTGTCAGCGACGCTTTTTATGTGCACTACAATTAGTTTACGATCATGTTTTACTTTTAGTCTACTTAGGATAACTTTAATTTTATTTTAGTGACATAATTATTTAATTATACTTCAGTATCTAGAAATGACTGCAATTTCGGGCAGTTATTTTAGCGCATACGTTGAATACATTAATAAGTTCTCTAAAAATGAAACTATGAACAAAAACAATGCATTTTGTAATGAGTTCGAATCGCCACCGAATATTTCTTTTATAACAGAGTGATACAAATGTCAGTGAAAAAGCAAAAATTCATTTATTCGTAAATTTTAGGTGTTAGCTTGATGTGGTTTTCCCCTAAATGCACAGAAAAACATTGTATTTTTATTTAATAAGGAATAATTTTACTGTCAGCATATAGTTTAACCGACAGGTGGCGCTTTTACTGTGTCAGTAATATGAATAGGCAAGAGCTACTTTAGAACCAACGCAATTCTTTAAACAAATATTATTACAAATGTTCATTGTGACGGTTATTATTCATTAGAACGGCCTTCAGATGTGCTACAGAGCTCTGTTCATCATCGAAGTATTGTACTACAATATCGTGCAATATTTTTAGAATGTTATTCATTATTCTCAATGCTGGATGGATAACATGGTGAAAATGTCGTGGCAATATTGTGGAGTATTTTGTGTTGTTTGAGTAATTCCTGTCACATGGTGGCATATAGCTTCTCTCAACATGGCCAATGGAATCGCCGATTTATGTATACCTGCGACTATAGGTAACTCTACCACCAAATCTCACATGGTTTAATATTTTTAACCCTTAGTGGCCGGTCGCATGGAAAAAAGTGATTGAGAACATTGTCGTATCCAAATATGAAAGGGCCCTTTCTCATTGAGAGCGCAGACAACGGCATATTTTAAATTGTTTCTATGATAACCAAGAATTATGCTGAGTTTTTTTCCCTCCTAGTACAATTTAAAATATATTATTCTTGCAAAAAGTTCAAAATCTCCATAGTGTAATATTAATGAAAGATGACAAAGCTGCTCCATCATGCAACCCTTTAGAGCAGAGGTTCCCAACCTGTGGTACGCGTACCCCTGCGGGTACGTAGAGAACCAGTTAGGGGTACGCGAAAGAAATCTGGGTAATGGCGGAAAACACACAACTTAGGAATATTCGAGAATTTCCTTTCCTCAAATTCGTATGAAAAACGAGAGTGAAAATTGTGCGTTTCCGAAAACCTATTCAGGAAATAAGAAAAAGGAAGTAGCAGACTAATACCAGTAACTGAATAATTAATTGATAACTCTCGTCATAAATTAATGGGAAATTATTTCAATGCTTTTTTCATTTGTTTTGACGTTGAATTAATACCATTTTAAAAACTGGAATAAAATGTAAAGTCAAAAATCAATCCTACAAATTTTATTAAGTTCATTAGAGTCGTTTGAGTCTTAAATTAACCTAAGCCCTTAGTGTTATTAATAAAAAAAAATTTCTACTGAGGGATGTATAACGGTAGGGGGCATTCAAAAATAAAAATACTAATCAAGGGGTAAGGGAGGGAAACAATGTTGGGAACAGCTTCTTTAAAGAATCACAGGTTATTATATAAATTAACTCATTTTCATCTTCGAAATCAATAACAGAAGTAAGCTCTTTACTTTCAGAAATTGAAAAGAATAAACTTATACATACGTTTGTTGAAATCCTGAAATGTCAAACTGAATATTAATCACTGATTGAAATCCTGAAATGTCAAACTGAATATTAATCACTCGATTTATAGGAACATAAATTGGTCATAAATCACCTTTTATCGATTGTTGAAATCCAGGGAGAAAGAATTTATTCTGCAACTTGAAATCACAATATTAAAGGTCTTAAAACAGAAGCAACAATTCTCAAATTGTAGTTTAAACACAACTTTCTACATAATTTCGAATAATTGTGCCATAATCGATATTTAGTTAGTAAACATATACAGGGCATAGACATATTTCATCCTTCGTAGATTTCTATTATTTTTTACAAATTTTCTTACCTAGAAATCTCATTCAGTATCAAACCTCTTTTCTCACCTAATTTTAAGATTAATTTGTTCGCTGGAAGTAACTCTCTTGCTCAGCAAGCCTTTTTACATGCTTTCATTTAATTTGACATGTGCTATATTTATAAAAATAGAATTTTGAATCTGATTTTTAAGTCACTTCCTAGTCTGCTAGAAATATGAAATTTTGTACGACTGTGTGTTGTCAATGATAATAAGCAGATCATAATTATCAGTTGATAGATTGATTGTAAATAAATTTTGATTCCGTACGAGGGGCGGCATCTGGTAGTGAATTTCAGAAAGAGATTTTTGTGTGGAAAATTGATTAAAAGATTTCATAATATTTATAACAATGAATTATAAATTAAGGACTAAAATATACAAAATATTAAATATGTAAAAGCTTTTTTTAAAAAAAACACTCTTTTATCAATGTACTAAAAATAATTATTTAATCAAAAATCCGGGGACCAAAATAAAGCCATGAAAATGTTAGGCGCTAAAAATTATACGATAATGAAAAATATTCTATGAATGTGATTAAATTCCGATTATCATAATTTACTTAGAAAATTCTTAAGTGCACTTCACTTTTTTAAGTTTCTGGCCTGCAGACTTTTTATAAGAAAAATTAGTTCCTATTTATTAGTTGACTAATAGAAGCGTATTTAAAAATATTTTTTATTACTTGCTCAAGATTGAAACATGACCAAATCTAACTCTTGAATCAAAAATGTAAATAACCTCAACCAATCAATCGTACTAGATTTCCTTCCTATTAAATTTTGGAGTTTTATTTTGTGGAATTAACTTTCCGTGTTAAGTGGATATGAAACTTTGGCATACTTACAATGGACAAATGGGAAGCAAATGGCACACTTACTTTTAAGTGTGCCATCTTATTTTTGCAGAAAAATAGAACGTATGTTCTTATTTTTGTTTGAATAATATGTTTTGTCTGTTTTCACATTTCGCAACCATTTCTCATTTCGCACTACAATAAAGGTTGAAATTATCTGAGATAAAATAACATCTTTTCCCAACAAAATTGATACATTTGAAAACATCAGTCAAAGGACTTTAACCTCGCATACTAAAGAAATGTTTTATCCTTTTTTTCTTAAAAGTACAAAACAAATGTATATTAATATTTTAGTTTGTGTTTTAAGAGGAATAAGAAAAAATTATACTCTTTATTTTAATCAGTGTTACTTTAACCTCTTCGCATACAATGACGTATTAAACTCGTTTGTCGAATACCGTGATTTTAGATACTTAAATTTGTAATTCAGTTAAAGAAGAAGTTAATTTAACGCTTCGTTAATCGCAATATTTAATAGATACGCATGAAATCTGCACCTATTAGCTGTCTAGAACGTATTACAGTTTGAATTTTTCTTACAGAACACTCATTTCCATTCTCATCAGGACTACTTATTTTAGTTTTTAAAAAAAGTTATCCAAAATAAATGAACATTTCATAGAATAGATTTAAACCCGCGAAATGCATTGCTGCCATTTAAGGCGACAAGGAACTTCCAAAATCATATTTTTAAATTTTCAACTAATCAATTCGAAATTTTGCAGGCACTAACAGGATAACTATAGAAGACAACACGCAAAATTTCACGGCAATATATTCATTTAATTCCGAATTATGGGTATAAATGTAATTTTTAATAACAATTAATAGCCTTTATGATAAATGTTCCAGGCTCTCCAAAATTACTCGAAATCGCTCTAATTTTTTTTTTCTTAGTTACTATAACCCTTTTCAAGCAAAAATTGGGATTAATTTTTATGTTTCAGAAAGGAATTTCAAAATGCACACATATTATAATTAAACAATATTAATTTTAGAAAAAAATATGCTTAATATTTGTTCTGGAAGAAACTATTTACAGTTTAATAACAAAATAACTTCTACGTGAATGCCAAAATTTCTTCTTCATATATGTTTTTATACTTATATAAAATTTCATGAAATTTGGACAAGTCAGAAGCTCCTGGAACATTTATCATAAAGGGCATTAATTTTTATTAAAAATTACATTTATACCCGTAACTCGGAAATAAATAAATATATTGCAGTGAAGTTCTATGTTTTATCATATGTAGCAAAATTTCGAATTGATTAGTTGAAAATTTAAAAATATAATTTTGAAGGTCCCTGATCGCCTTAAGGTTGAAAGTGATTGTGACTAACGGAAGGTTAAAAGTGAAAGGACAAAAATCGGACACGTTTAAGAATTACAGATATCCTTTGCGTTCTTATTTGTTGTGAAATATCAACGAATATCCCAAATAGAAAGCGTTATCTTATCAGAAAGTAAGTAAATGCGTAAGTCAAGGGGTGAATTGTACTGTTCAGCAACGGATTCCGAGACTAGCACTTTTGGACGATTTTACACCGAAAAGGGGTGTCAGGTAATGAGTCATATGAGCGCATTTCCAGAGTTCTTTGTTAGATCAAGCTCAGTAAAATGTAAACATCACCCTTCCATGCTGCACTTTCAACCTATTTTGATGAAAATAACTCCACCCGGCGCATGCGCAAAAGCACGGAGGCTTTCCGAATCCGTTGCTAAACAATACGCTTTCACTTAAAGCGCATATATAGATACTAGCTGATGCCCGTGACTTCGTCTGCTTAGTAATACCCTATTGGTGTCGTATTGCTCAGGATAAAAATGCTTTCCCGTCTAATAGCTTTAATATAAGAATATATCTTCTATTAATCCAGTAATCACGACCTTTCTGCATCCATAATTGATTTAGAAGAAGAGAAAAAATTCGCGCATAGAACAAAAAGCATTGTTAAGTGGGTTTAAAAGCATTTTCAAATTAATTAAAATTAAACAGGATATCGCAAGGAATGAAAGCGATATCATTGAAAAGTATTTTTTAACTTTAAGAAGATGTTATGTGGATTTTCTGTCATATATCCGTGTTAGCGGAAAAATTTAAATTTAGTAGTTTAAATTAATTAAGTTCTAAATAAAATTTCGAAAAATCCTTTCGTAGAGCACCTACTATCAAAGAAGCAACCCCTTCAATTTCAGTTTCTAGTCCCAGTGGTTTGGGAGATTCGGTGATGAATCGTAGGTGACTTTCTCCTATATATATATAATTTAATTTAT
>BGPR01019373.1:0-29397 GCA_013235015.1 Araneus ventricosus
GAATGAAGAAGTCTGTCCGCATTCATGTGAACACTATAGCTCAAAAACTTAATAAACTAGATGGATAAAATTTGTTACACAGTTTTATCATTTTGAATGTAGGTCCATATCGAATGTTGGACCAAATCCGTCGAAGGGTTGATTGTCTGTCGGTCTGTATATAATCGCATATTTTTAAGCGAATAACTTCTTAAAAAACTACTTAAATGAAATTTGGTATGTGGTCTTCTTACCTTAATTGTAGATTTGTGTCCAATTTTGGGTCAATCGGTTAAAAAAAGGCGTTCAATTTGCGTAATTAATTTTTCGAATCCGATTCTCCATACGCATGCGCACTGGTAGCAATCTCTGTGCACGCGGAAGATATTGAGCGAAAAATGTAACTTTGTCCTTGAGACGGCAAGAGTGGTTTAGAAATTAACTTTCGGACCACGATAAGTGTGAACAGCCCGTATGAAGAAAAGCATCGTCACAAAATTTTGCTTAAACCTTTGCACTCTTATGTCGAGTCAGACTCGACATTCTGAATGATGCACTTATTATAAATCTATACTTATAACAGGCAATGTTTGCGTTTGTGCGATGTCCAGACGAGTCTATCGTACTTACAGCCATGAAATTTGGCAGACAGATAGTCGTAATGGTGACTCAATGCACCTCGAAGCCAGGATTTTAAAATTTAATCTAGAATTTTTTTTATTTAATGTTTTGTGTTGCTTTGGATATTTTTTGGAACGTTTATAGACTGTAGTATCTTTTCTAATGATCGTTGAAAAACAATCAATGCACCATCGGATAAAACAAACAATTTTCGTTCTAATGAAGTTTGTTTTGAACTTCCAACATAATTGACTGAATTTTGAGAAATTTTTAAATAATATTCACTTTATGTTAATTTTTGATTAAGCTTTCTTCAAATTCTCGCATCTGACGTTCTAACAACTCTATAATTTTCATTTTTCTGAGCTTATAACTGGAAAGTTTTTGTCAGATTTAAAACAAGAATGGTAAAAATACCTTGTTCCGTTTTTTAAAAATTAACTTTTCCCTGATCAGTTCAAACATTTTTTTTTTTTGCTAGCGAGAGTTTCTCCGGACGATCCCAGAATTTCCACTTAAAGTAACAAGCAAGAAGCAACTTTACTCCACATAAATTAAATATTCGAAAACCAAAGTATATTGTATGCATATTAAAACTACTACACAAGAAAGGCATTGCATTTAAGTTCAAGACATATACCAATGAAATTCTGGTAAAAGTTTTATTTGCATTTTTCAGTACAAGTTTGATACGTCCGATATTACTCTAGATATAAAACTTGACAACACGAGCTGCCACCGTTTCCAATTGGCTCATGACAGCTCATGTTTGCTGTACAGTTAGGGATTTTACAATTTACTACGGGTAAGATATACGCTATCAAAAAATAATCAAAAATACATTTGGAACAAACCCTCAAAAACTAAACGGTGATCCAGAAACGGAAGTGATCGACAGACAACAAGGTATAATCACGTATCAATTTTTAAAATCGGCTGAACACTTGATTGGGATTGGAGGCGAGAGTTGAATAAAGATGCAAGCCATCTTTAGGGAGATTTATTCAACAGTACAGTTTGAGACTGTCAAAGCCATCGACGTTTATCTAAATGCTACGGTACATGGCCGTGATATGAAAAAATACCTCGGGTTTCTAAACGCAGTTAAGCTACAATGATTTCTATTTCAAGGATAAACAGCTATTTAATCTACTATACGTAGAGAACGATAATTTGTGATTAAAACGTTTATGGATAGCTGAATGTCAAGTGTGTGCATTAGAGAGACAGAACCATCAACAGAAATTTGTGGCCAATTATGTCACGAATTTCAAACAACAAAGGAAATCGCTCATTTGTATTTGTTAAATTGTATTTTGTAGCACATTCGGGAGAAAGTATATTTTTGGAAAAGATTCATTTTGAAAACTTAAATATTAAAAACTATAAAATGAATGAACTCGATTTAGCTTTAAAAATATGCGAGAAATTCGCTTAGTTTTTAATTGCGAGTAACACTTTAATAGTTTATTCAAAGCAAAGCTTAGACCCTATTTTGCGACTTTCAACATATTTTCGTTTCATTATGAGAATTAAGCATTTTCCTCGGTTTTAACATAATTTTTAACATGGTTCGATTATTTTCTGTATGCAAAAGCGGGTAATTTTATTCAAGACTCGAGGAAATAAATTTTATTTCGTATCTGTATATTATATTACACTAGGAGACGATAATTAGTACCGAGTGCTGTAAATTACTATGCAGAAAGTTAAATAGGATGAAAAGAGACTGACGTCTAAAGTAAATTCTAGAAGTTTATTACAAATTCATTTGCACACAATTTAGAAAAGCTTCTATTCTATCATTTTCTACCAAACTAAGTGGAGAAGATGGGAATGGCAATTTTTGAACTAGCATGAGCTTGCCTGAATTGTGGTAGTTCTAGAAGTAAGCAATCTTGAGCAGAAGCCGCATTTTCTCATTAACGTTATGAAATCAGGAATCAGGAAGTTTCAGCAATGAACTGATGCAGACTTAAATTGGAAAATTTAGAATCTCAGCGTTTCGGGTTTTAATAAGTCTCATTAACCGTAATTAAAACTCTGCTACTGTAGCTGAATTTTGGTACTAATAAAAGTGAAAGGCATTTTTTTCTCATTAACCGTAATTAAAACTCTGCTACTGTAGCTGAATTTTGGTACCAATAAAAGTGAAAGGCATTTTGAATTTTTCGTTAAATAAGAGCTTTTTCCGGAGACACCCAATAATTTCAATTTTATGCTTCGATAGATCTCGCATTTAATGCTAGACTTCATTTCATGAAGTCACTGAAGACTCCTAAATATTCTGGTGGTGTGGAGCAAGTTCAGAAATGGCTAGCGTTTCACAAATAGTGTTACAAGCTACGACTTCCTGGAAGCAGGACTATATAGCTTAAATATCGAATAATCCAGAAACCGAATTCCTACTTTAGTATTCTGATCCAGAACCGAAATCCAAGAAATTAAGATTTAGATAACCGTAAACCGTTTGTAATGATCGTTTAATTCCGATAAAATTCAGATAGTGATCAAAATAAAAGAGGAAACCACACTAAAATATTTCAATAGAGTTGTCCCTGCAAGATTTTTCTTACAACTGGTACGTTTTAAGAAGAAACCATAAAAAGTCATACAAACGGGCATCAAAACGGAGTCTTCGAGGAAAGAGACAAGCTAGAAACTTTTCTAGTTATGAAAGCTGAACACATTTCTTCTAGTTGAAACGCAAGAAGTTTGTGCATTGCGTGTTACTGTTTAAATATTTCTTAGCGTTAAGTAAAGCATTTGAACAGCGTATTTTTAGAGTTTTCGTTTCGAAATATCCGAAATTCTTTTAACAGTAGTCATTTAGGCCATTAGACACATATCCTACAGGCGATATTCGCGATAGGTTTGTAATAATGCTTTACACTATAATTGCTGCAAGAAATTTTGCAACGTGATCGTTATTCAGTCTACATACTTTTAGTCGGAGGTGAGCAAATTCCTCTAAAAAAGCCAAGACCATCAGTGTGCACTTACATTGTAAGACTCCAATCCCTTATTTCGTTTTGGGGCTTAATATTGCTACAGTTATTTCGACATTTGATGCCAAAAATTGCGAAAAGCTTCTTGAAAACCAGAATTTGGGATGATCGAGGTTTCGAAGGAACCCGGGATACAATGGAAATACTTCACCAAAATTCATCTCAAGGGGTGTTAAGGAAGGGAAGGAAGCACCAAAAAGGGAAGGAGACTGAATAGTTTTCAGGCCAAATTTTAAAAACGGATGCAAGGGCCCAAAAGTTTCTAAAAGTGAAAATAAACCTTTGCATTAGAAGGAATGTCGGGAAAATATGAAATTATGACGTTTGATTTTTTTCAACAGTTCCCATTTCCAAAATAAACTCTCCCAAAATTTGTTAAGAACATATTTGATTGATTAAATATTTTCGGGAAAATGAGTCTCTTCAATCAAGACACCACGAGAAACGATAGACGACTAGAAAACATGAAATTCTTTGAAGTTCTGATGACTATCGCAGATTACAAAAATAAAGCATATAACTTGCAAAACTTAATAAACAAATATAAATTAATATATTAATAAACAAAAATAAATGCAAATTATTTATGTTATCTGTATTTATTAGCTTAATAGAAGCAAAGATTTAATAAATAAAAATTGCACTTATGTTTATAAAAGAACGATATAAATATGTAACACGATGCACAATTCAAGCATCTCTTGCATATGAGTGCCCGCTGGAAGGTTAAAGTTCCCTGCACGTTTTTATTATTATTAACCTTCTTAAATTTAAACCAAAAATCTTTTGTTAAATACTTTTTAGTAAATGTAACTCAG
The DNA here is from genome assembly GCA_013235015.1 of Araneus ventricosus. Lineage (NCBI taxonomy): Eukaryota > Metazoa > Arthropoda > Arachnida > Araneae > Araneidae > Araneus > Araneus ventricosus. The sequence continues at coordinate 4,427 of BGPR01019373.1, forward strand.
TACCATTTAAATATTTAATTCTACAGAGAAACTTTTCCCAGCACATTTTATAAAACTTTATGGAAACTTAAAAATAGTCTGGAAAAATTTCATTGCCATCAGTCATTTAACACATTAATAACGGAGTGGTATAGCATTGATTAGTCATTTACATTATAATTCCTCCGTACTTGTGTTTAACCCTATATATATAATAATATGCGTATAATGAACGCCACAATTCACCGATCTCTAGATTGAGGTGTTGGTAATCCAGTTAACAAACAGGATAGCGGCTAGCGGACACAACTGTGTATATTATCTATCCATTAAAACCCCTAATATTATTACACTATGAAAAATAATGTTGTATATAATTAAATATGCAAAGAGTTGGAAAAAATGGGATGGCGTATAAAGTGCGCCAACCTGATCCGAGTGTTCTAAAATGTTGCCTGTTGGCAAAGGGTTAACTTGCGAATAATAGAGGTTTTCTATATTTCTCATTCGAATCATCTCGGCCATTAAGCAGAAGCATAAAAAAATTCAGTGGTGTGCTGTTCAAAGAGCAAGCCCAATGGGAGAGTAAAGTTTGGTTTGTCTTCAAATAAAAATTGCTTTAAAGGAAAAGAAACGTCGATCTGTGTGAAAATTGAATATGCTAAATTACCCTTCACCGTCGGACTTTACAATCGCTATTTAGATGCAGTGATTTCGATCAGGAATTTAAAAATGTTAATCCGTTAATTGTTTGACCATTATAACATTTCCTCACACACAAAAGAGGATTATTGTGTTCTTAAACCTAAAAGCCAAAATGAAGTCATTCATAAGCTTTATAATTCGACGAAAATGTAAGTGGAATCCATAAAGCATTCTACGTACACTTTGATGAATCACTACGAAAATACATTTCCATTTCAAAAGGTACAAATCTGGCTAGATAGAAAGCAACAAAGAGTTTAAGCTAGGATTTCTTAAATCAGGCTCAAAGCAATTTGGAAGATTCGAGACTCAAAGCTGGTCTCTCCTATTAATTAGATCCAAAATATTATTTATATCCAGTTCTATATACCCTACGTGGGGTCATTACACCAGTTAAATAATCGGGATGTCATATATAATTATTCCCAAGCAGTACACTCAATAAAAATTCTTTGAAAAGCAACTTAAATTATATGATGTACAACATATATCAATTCAAAATTAAAATAATTAATTTATATTAATCTACAATACAAATATTAAAATTCTTTTTATCTCATTCAAAAAATCTTAAAATTATGGTATATAATTAAAACTTTTAACTAATTTCATTTTGAATGTAACTTTGCAGTAAACATTTTGGATATTTATATACCCATCGATTATTATGGTTCAGATGACGCATAGTTTGGATATTATTATAGAGAATTATTCAAAATTTCACTATACAATTATACTAAACAGAAAGTTTACATCGAAATTTCGATGAAATTATCAATCAATTTATTTCAAATTCTTCTGAAGTTTCGGCTGTGAGTAAAGTAGATCATTTTTCACTCTGATACTATCTTAATACTTAAAAAAATAATTTAAGTTACATATATTCCAAAAACTGATTCATTTTAAAATCTGACATCATTAACTGAAATTTATCAGAGGATATATGAAACACAACATCCGTCAATCAACACATTACTAAAATTTTTTAATGAAATTGGGAAGCAAATTACGGAAATGTGATATGAGAAACGAACTTACGGAAATAAATCCTTGGTGGTTACGTTTTCTTCATTCTTATAAAAAAATAATGTTAAATTCTAAATATGAAATAAATACTTCCGCCGCCTTTTCTCACTCCCTCAAAGTAACTAATCAAAACAGACAGAAAGGGAGAAATGGAAGCTTCGCGCACGCGTGACGTTAGCATTTCTAATTGCCAAAGCTATCCACCAACGTTTTCGGAAATTTCACTGAGAACTGCACAACACCAAAGAAATATAAGGATGGAATTACAAATCCATTGGAAGCAGAGCATCTTTTCGCTTTGCCAATCAGGCGGCACTTGTCAGTGAACTAATAGCTTTGTTCATATTATGGATCTTTATTTATGGCTTATGTTACATGATTCGTTTTATTCCAGGAAAAGTATATTTCCTATGAAAAGCATTTCAGTGTGTTTATATGACGGATTAAAAGACGAAAAATTTTATATGCAAACATTCGTCCAAAGTAGAGCTTTTTCACGAGCCACAGATTCGAATCCGACCATTTGGAAGTACAGAATCGTATTTGTCTTGCGGACTGACTATCCAGACCGGAATACAATCAATCAATTACGTTATTTTGAGTTTGGCGTCTCATTTTGGATTAAAAATGCTTTGGCGACATTTACTTGAGACGAACTAGAGATTTATATGTGAATAATTACATTTTTTGCATTTGACAGAGGGCGATGATTCAAACAAAATTGTAATTTTTCTGAAGGGTTGCTTTAAGAAACATTTCTAATCACTTACATTTGTATCCTCGGGTTTTTCTTCAATTTCGTGCAAATCTTTCGCCTTTACATTTGTGATCTACCAACACTTGTATTTTGCTGCTTGGATTTTTCCGGACTCCCTAAGTGTTTAATTATGGATAACAAAGTGAGTACAATACTTATATTTGCAATTCTTGTGCTTTGCAGTAACCTATTTTTTTAAAAAAATTATTAAATGTCTTATTTCTAATACTACATGAATATTTTATTGTATAAATACTTACTAATTTCGATAGCTATCATTATAAATCCGATTAATTACGTTAAAAAATGTATGCATTTAATTTCTGAGCCTAAATAATTGAATATTTCTTGGAAATTCAAATAAGTCAACCTTTTCCATCTGATTTTTATATTTGGTATTTTCTTAATTCTCCAGGAATCTGTCGGCAAAGTAAAACGATGGTTCGAATGTTTTGTTTGGCTACTGTAGTGATGCTGTCATTGTTATGCAAGAGTGAACATAAATTACATTAGACTGTTGTATAATGCAGAGTGGACTTGGGCGTTATATAAAAGAATAGGGCTACAAAAATTCGAGCTATCGAGTTTCTTCAAATTCTCTCACGGAAATCTCATTATCTATACGCATGTTTAGGAATGTTTATTTTTCATGAAATAGAATATTTTATAAATGATATGCACTTAAATGCAATGGATTCATAATTAATAATTTACTAATTAATAAAAATAATGCAAATATATTGAGTAAAATTCGGAGCTAAATTTTACAAAATTGTTTCCACTAAGAATTAAACATGAAAATACATTTTATTATATTAATATCACGTAACTTTTCAAGTTGTCTTCAATTTCGAAAAAATTTTCTGTTAAGAATCATTTCAAAATTTGAATCCCTAATTTGCTAAATTAAGCTTTTCAATGAATCTAATACTAATTTGTTACATTAACTGTATTTAATTTGAGCTTTCTTCGAGATTAATAGAGATAATTCTAAAAATCTCAGGTTACAGAATGCATAATGGATATTTTGTCCAAAAGCAGTAATAAATAAGTGTTAGTAAATTTGACCCTTGCAAAAGCAAACTAGCTTAGAGAATATTGTAGTGACCTTGTGTTTGTCGCGTTGTAGAACGCACGTTAAACAGGCACATAAGGTATCTTTGTACATCATTTTATTCATACGAAATGAATCAATTAACAACGGAATACATATACCTTACTTTAATTATTTTTACGAAACGCTCCAATGTTTTCTCGCTATTGAAAAATCGTTTGTTTATTCTATAGTATATCTTTAGTGAATAAATGTTGAATGTTGGCTAAGATGCCTATCCCTGAACAAATTTAAAATGTAAAATTAGCCTTTAATTCTAAACTAAGAAATCGGAGATTGATCTCCATTGCATGTTGAACCCTGGAATTGTACCGTTGAGTCGAATTGACTCATTCGCCCACTCAAAATGCTATTCTTACGCTGCTAGAAAACGAGCGAACATGTTAATTTTTATGAAGGTGTACTTATTATATATTATATATTTGCTTTTGTTTTTGTTGTATGTGAATATTTGAATTTTTCTTTTAAAAGTGTTTTTAATTTAGATGAAAATTATATACTTGTTTTGTTTTAAATATATTTATGCATTTATCTTATACATTAATATGTATATTACAATCCCATTTGCCCTAAAATTAATGCTGCCTTTCCCAAATATATAAATATAATACCCACTTTTACTTTCAAATTAAAGTTTAAATGTGCTTTTAATTTTTAAGTAACCATCTATATCAAAGTCAAATTGACTCAACGATAACAATGAAGGGGTACTACAGTAACGATACCATTCCAGGGTTAAAATACAACCCTCGTGCATCTTTTATAACATTTATGCACTCATCTAAACATGATACAAGTCGATTACTAGGCTATAAATATGAAGTTTATTTATTTTTACTGTGTTTAATACATCCTTTCTCGTTTTCATTTCCCCAGCTTACCATGTGCTAACACTAACCTCTACGTATACGTTATTGATAAAATGTGTGTATTTATATTTGGGTTCTTCACTTTTTCCCCTCTGCTCTCCGAAAGACAATAAAATGCATAATTGCGAGTTTTTCTTTAACAGTGTAAGGATTGATTTAGCTTAGGAAAATGAAAAATATTGTTATTTATTTGTTTCAGTTCCTAAAACTCTGTTTTGGCTGTTGCATGGTTTTTATAGTAAGCTCTATCCAACAAGAATGTGGAAAAGATGCTTAATTCAGAATGTCGAGTCTGACTCGATATAGAAGTGCATGGGGTTAAGTTGGAAGCAAAAATGATTTCGTTAGTAACGTAACAGTTGCTCGTTAAACTCGTGGAACTGCCGCATCTATTTTAAAGCGGTCGTTCAGGTATTGAGTAGTTTCAAATTACACCAAACTCAGCCTACTACTGATTGAGCCCAATATTCTGTATCGGTTTTCAGAACCGCACTCTTCAAATGCTTTTCTGAATTTCGAATAGGGAAATGGTTGTGCGACTTGTGAATGCAATTTACTGTTTTTAAGGCATGAAAAGTGTTTGGGCATAACATATTTCGGCTAGTATTCAACTTGTAATTTGCGTGATGCATGGTGCAAAAACTACTCAAAACGATCTTACACGGCAGCCACTTGTACAAAAGTGGTACCGAAATCGGTACACAGTTAGATTCTCACTAAGAAAAGGATATCCTAATTTTATTTAAAATTTTTATTAAAAATAATAAAAATTAACCTTCAAAATTTCGTAGATTATCGCACGAAAATCATTTTTACAGAAATGAAAAAAGATTTAGCTTTGCTGCGATTTCGATTTTAATTTCGTGCACGTTTTCTTTTAATTCTAATATCAACGACGCATCCGATGGAATTTTACCATTCATTCGCTTTTAAAATATTGTGTAATACGTTCAATTTTTCAAAGTATGAACTTTATTTCAAAAATATGGGTTTGCATATCCAATATATTTAATTTCCAAGACTTGTTTGCCCACCCGTTTCTAATTCAATGGAAGCAATAACTTTAAATTTAAAATAAGAATCAATGGTGGCGGCACTGGTGGCAATCACTGGGGTTACCACACATTTAACCTTTTGCCCTCCGAAAACTAATTATATGCGTATTTTACTTTGCATGTCACATTCATGATTCAATTCTTTGAAATTAATTAGGTTAGCAACCAAAACTAGTAGTAGCGATCTCGGTAAAATCCTGTCTAAACTGAAAGATTAAACAATTGTATCGTATGCGTATTGAGGGCAAAGTATGCATTCAACTCAAGGTCCCCTTAGCGGAACCAACGGAGCGCTAATTTTTAAAACTCGCGTGGTTGGATGATAAAGAAAAATAGCATTCAAAACGCAAAGGAACAAAGCCGCACAGAAAAATTTGTCAGGAAAACGGGGATCTTTTTACGGAATACTCCATTAGCTGACAATTTACAGTTTCAAAATGTCAATAGATTACCATTCAATATCTTTTAAGCTTTGAAGGTCCCGATAAATTTGTTAAAGATGTTCAACATGTTCGAAGTTGGTCATTACTCGTTGAGCATCGAAGCGCCCAGATTACCACTAAATATTTATTTTTTTTTATTGCGGGATGATCCCTGAAATTTGTATCTAACTTTTGGTCACAATTTGAGGTTTATTCTTCGTATTTGGAGATGCAGCAACCACTTCCAATGCCTTCTGATTCTAAAAACTGAATTTTGCTTTTAATATATAATTTTTGTACCTGAAACTATGGCTTTAGTATGAATTATCAAATTTGATACTTAAATGAAGAAATATTCACACACAAGTTAAGTTTCAACCAATAAGAAATAAGTGTGAACAAAATACCTATTTTGGGCTCGTGATTGTGTAGATTTCCCTCCCTTTTCTTTACAAAACGATTATTGAAACAATAAACAGCTACAAAAACTATAATGATAAAATGTTGAGAGAATTTATCTGATAAAAGCAATAAATTGAAGATTTGTCGAATTTCAAAAATTATTGGTTTATTATTGGTAACTAAATCTTTACTGATATATTTCTTAATTTGGTTTATATCCATTTTTAAACTAAAAGGATTGGAAATGTTATTCATTTGAGACAGAAATAAATAACTGAAATTAGAGAAATTATTTCGTTATTCTTGGCGAATAAATAGCTGTTGAAATTTTAAAAGTACAAGTTATTCAACGTATCTGCATTCTCATATTGTGTAAATATTATTTTGAAGCAGAAATATTTGCAACTCTATATGATTAACGATATTCATTATTATATTGGTTGGACAACTAATAATGTTTCTAATATCAGCTTCTAAAGGCCGCGGTTGCCTGGTGGTAAGGTTTTTGCTAGATCGCATCCCATCGAAGAACCATTGTGTAAGTGGGCTTGCTGCGCGCTAAATTCATCGGGGCCGAATGAGGCGCGGAAGTTTGGAGAGTAGGTGCTGGCTCTGGTGTCGTTCTTTTTATCTGACCATGACTCAAAGCTACCATGTTAATCCCCAAAATAACCCTCGTGTTTCTGCAAAATGGAGCTTGAATATAACAACTAGAAACATTACCTTCTAAAAAAGTGACATGAATGATTTTTTTTTATATTTTTCGTGGGAGTCCTCAAATATTAACTCGGAAGGAGGATATGTAATAAGTTTTAGTATTTTCATTGATAATTTAAATTTCAAATCTAGCATATCCTGCTACTGTGCCTATAAAACAATATTGCGACAGTGTCATAATCGCATCTAAATCCCTGTTGCATGCGGTGTTATTATTTAACATGAATATTTGAACCAAATTTCGTGTAAATTTGTGCTTACTTTTGTTCAATTTGCAAACGTTTTTTTTGTGTATGTTTCTTGGTTGTATTGTATTTACACAAATTCTGTAGTTTAAATGTTTATCATTTCCGTTCTTTAAGATTGCATTGCCTCGACTCGACAAGGTTTTGATTGGTTATGAATTTTTATTTGCTCAAGTGTAAATTTGTGGTTTTCTAATACGTTTGAATCATGGGGGAATTAAAGAATTCAAATTTGTTCGGAGTATGGCATTCGCGTGGGATCCGAGGTCCCTGTGGTGAAAGTGGTTGTTCTCATCCACCCAACTGGTTAGATAACCCTTGAGGTTATAGGCACCAGGAGGGGGGGGGGGCGTCAATTCATGTAAAATTTCATGTTCTACCAAATTATATTAAATATTAACAATTAGCCTTCCAACATATTGTATATAACGGATGCGTATTTGGCATTCTGATGCATTTCTTTAGAGCATTCTGATGCATTTCTTTTCTCTTTTAGCATTAAATAAATATTTAGTCTCAGATTCGCTTCCTAAATATTAGATTATGTAACCTATTACCGGATTAAATGTATTAATATGTACTTTATAAGCATATGACTTGGTTGGCTTTTCAGATGCTTTAATCATTCGTGCAACTAAACCGTTGTGTTTACAAGGTCAAATTTACTAACAAGGAGGGAACTTTTTCAAAAATTCACTAAGCGCATCTAAAGTCAGTGCAATAGAATCGCACTTGTATTAAAATGGAAAAATAAAACAAATGAACACAAGTTCTTTTAATCCAGAGACACCTAAACCCTCCGTCGGACGGAAATTTCTCACCGGCGAGTTCGGTCGCACTGTACCTGACAGGCTCAGGTAAACGTTCTGGAAACTAATACTCTGTTAATACCCATTCATTTTAATTTTAGCATTCCAAAATTGATCTCTGATCTTCATAGGGAGGCTTAAAATAAAAAATGGTTTATCGTTGCAAAAAACAAATCACGATGAAGCGAAGAATCCAGAACACGAATATTACTTTCGAAACGTGGGACACCAAACTCTTCCCTTTACTTAAAGTAAATATGCTAGTGCATAATTTCTTTCCTTTGACCGAAAGAATTTTTAGGGTCAGGCTTTTTTCCAAGCGGTAAGTCTTTCATGACGGAGTCATGAAATGGGCAAAGTAAACATACATGATTTAAAAAATAGGATATAACGAACAATCGTGTGTGGCGAATGTGCCTGTGAGTTCAATATGGCAATTTTTGCAATACACGAAGCGGGGGGTGTCAACTGAGTAGGGAGACTGCAAACATCAGGTAAAGAAATGAGACTGCTAGAAGGGACATTTTTTACAGTATCCTCACCCCCTGTCTTCGTCAACGAGGACATGGGCAGGAAATGGGTGAGGGCTGTGATCTATTCTACAATCTAGCGGCAACACAGCCCCGGCAACCGACTCGGCGTCCTCGGGACGTCCAACCCAGAACTTGCAAACTAGGGGCACGCTATGTCGAAACAATCACGTGCCCGTCGTCATCACTCTTTGTACATCACCGACCCTCGCTGGGCCACTCCCACTCACGACCCCACTGGGCCAGTAAAAACACTGCCCTTCCGGGCAGTCAAAAAAAAAACGTCACCGACTCCTTTGGGCCCACGAAAAGTACTTCAACCTAGGTCGGGTTGAAGATGAAGCCAGAAACCGCCCCATTCCACTGGACCCGTAGAAAACGACGGGCCCCTGGAGTCTACAGGGAAACTTACAGGGCCCTTCGCCAGATTAGAACGCCCCAACGTGCTCCTCCCAAGCACTGGTCCAGGGCCTCCTCCGGACCGTACTCGCGCGCGGCACGGATTCGACCCTGGAGGATTTCTCGAAGGGGTCTACTCTAACCCAGCCCACAGTACCAGACGTCGCCCCTTCTATGAGCAAGGGCGCAAAACAGGTACCAGTAACACCGCGCCACTCCGAAAGGCTCCACCCGGTGCACCGACATCTCCGCTCTGCCGAAGGGCCCGGGTCACCCCGGGGTGTTCCCAACAGTGGCAAGAGATGCTTGCCATTGAAGGCAGGCACACCAGGCTTCCTCTTTCTCGGTTTTGACAGTGCACCAGCCACCGCCCCGAGCCAAAACGCACAGGACGGAATTAAACTTAAACGAACCAAAGCCGGACCCAGGGCCCAAATTAATACCAAAACAGTTTAAAAAAGAAACCACGATCCCAGAGGCAGGCAACAAAACCAGTGTCTGCAACACCAACCAAAAGTCACCGCCTTTGGGTCAAAACTGCAAAAATAACCCTGGGCCCTCGAAAAAAACCCCAAAAGAGTTGCCTCCCAGGGGGTGCAGCCAACTTCATACCCAGCACGATGGGTCCCAAGGAAAAAACGAAAAACCCAAAAAAAGGGAGTAACGAAAAAATTGGGACCCATCGTCCGGAACATCGCCACAACTTTACATACTCACGAAGGAAAGAATCCAACACTACAAACAATCAAGTAATCAATATAAAACCAAAAAGCAACCAAAGGCGTTAACTGAAACTGTAACGATAAAATCAATCAATCAAGCAACCTTAAAAACAAGCAAACAATCAAGTGCACCAACAAAGAAACATCTTCGGGGTCACATCCCCGACTACGACAAACACCCAGGCAACAAGTTGCACACACACTATCATCAAACAATCAAGCAAAATATGGCAAAAATAGGATAAAAGAAGCATTAACCAATAGCCAACCATGGAAGTCACAAACAATCAAGCAAATAACGGCATCACGCAAACAATCAATCAAATTTTGCTGGAAACGCCGACAGCACAACATCGGCGACGATGTTTGGGCCAGAGGACGTCCCAAACCATGTATTTTCAACTAGGCCCCCATATTAACCCCATATAATCAAAATTGTATACAAAATGCAGAAATATAAGCAGTGACACAAGAAAAAGTCGGGCAACAAGGTCACGTGACCGAGTGCCGACAAGAAAAGCAAGATGGCGAAGGGGGCGTTTTCCATCGCCGCCATTGACAAATACACTACAGTATTACAAGCATACAACACAATCACCAGAGAAAAACCCCTAAAAAGACCCACAGTGACCTGCACTGGGCTAAAAGAACATTATAGGAAACACAATAACTGCATAAAACCTTCACCACAACAATGCTATGTAAATAACAATGCAACGAGACAGGTGGGTGCACGGAGCCAGGAGGATCCGTAAACAGAGTCCCCGGAGGGAACCAAGCACCCAAAAAGCAAAACAAAACTTACCCCTCAGTAGAGGGACGGTGGGGGAGTAATCTCACCCCAAAATAAAGGGTCCACCTCCAGGGAATTCACTATATCCAGGATCCTCCTTGAGAGCTCAAACAACACGCAACCACCTGCTCGCCGCCATTTTTCAGAGTGCTGCTAGAAGGGACAGACTTCTTCCCTGTCTAAAAGTGGAGGGGAGAACAAAAAACGACCGATTTGTGCCTCCCAGGTCGGTTGCGCCAGACGGAGTGTTGTACTAGGGTTGATCAAAATAAAAATTTCGCCATCAAAGGATTTTTTTCCGATTTCAAAAATATAAATTCTTTTTGAAAAATACTAAGCATGGTGTTTTAAAGAACAAAATAAATATATATGGATCAAATAAAAACAGTGTGCATAATATATAATTATATCCAAAAGAGGTTAAAATAAGACATCTTAAACAATTTAAATAATTTTTCATAAACTTCTAGGAAGGATTATTTTATTTTTCTAGTATAAAGGGCTTCAAAATTCCTGTCACGAATCCATACTGTAAAATTATAATTAGCAAAATAATTGTGTATTTAGCCGGGGACAAAAGCACCAAATGTCATCGAATTGCTGTATTTTAACCCCTTTAGTCTCGCGCCCGTCGTATTGACATGTAGCGAATAATCGCGTTTTTAAACTTATAAATTAAAATTTAATTATTAATTGGCTTTATAATTTGACACAAATTACGTAGAATCCATAAGCATCTCGGGTATTCTGTGCCTTCTTAGATGAATGAAAACGACAGCCCCTTTCCAGAACAGGAGGGGTCATCTTATTAGACAACGAAAAAATGCGTTTATTAAGGGTTTATTATTAAAAGGGCTTTATTTGTATAATTTTATATAAAAATAAACATAATAAATCCATCAAGTCTTTTATACAAAATTTAAAAATTTCACTTTTCTTTTAATCTACAGAGGATTGAACAAAACCTGAATTTTTTTCTCTTTTTTCGCCGTAATTTAAAGTTTAGTGACTCATATTTTAAATATTGCAATCTAAACTGCTTTGCATTTTGAATCCGATCTCGGAAAACGTATTCAGAGAAGATGGACCGATCTTCGTTCTACCATTCAACTTCAGTGTTAGATCCATTGCATCCGTAAATAGTATTTCAATTGCATCACCACGATGGGTAATATTAGAAGCATATTTCCATTATTAAGAGAAATGCTGAAAGCAGCATTTCTCTTTTTCCATGAAGGGTTCATTTGAATTTTCTGATTACATGCAAAAATAAGAGATTATAGTCTGGAAATTTCTTACAAGAATAGATTTACTAATATTAGGTCTTAATTTTTTAAACATTACTTGAGGCTGGCGTCAGCAAATTTGAATATTTTTAACTTAGCCTACGAACGTCATGCTAAATCCTGCCTGCCCTCTGTTAGATTATTAATTGTTTAAGAAAACCATAACCAATTACTGAAAATTAACATCATGAGATTATTTTTATGTTTCCATAAACAAAAAAATCTTACTTTAATCATTTTTACACCTGATGCTAATAAAACTCTTTAAAACATACAAAAATTTTCTCGGACCATCATACATTTTTTAACTTTCATTCTTCAGTAAATCTCGTTTCGTTCAACAAACTGAAAGGGGAAGAAACTGTTAAAAATGTGTTATTTTGTGTTTTAAAAATTTAATTCTCCTATCAGTCATCTTGGATTTTAGGATAGAGGGTATTAAGATATTCATGTAATAAGAGCTTCCCAATTTTTACTGAAATTTATCTATTGCACTCGTATTTGTATGGAGGTAGTTGTCCTAGTTTTAAGGTATCTGCTTCGGGCCGTAGGGATCTAGGTTCGAAACCCGATTTCACTAACGATCCTTCGCGTTTGGAGCCTTGTGCACGTTAAATCCGACTTCGCCAGTGAAACGTCCACCCGCTTGTCTTACAGAAATGTTGAGAGGTAGTGCCAGTTGAGGTGTTATCCTCGTCATCTGACCAGGACACAATTTTGCGAGGTCCCTCCAAAAATATGCCTCGTGGTGCATCAAATCGGGGCGTTAATATAACTAAACTAAAACCACTCGTATTTAAAAGTTTCGAACTTAAAGTGGCGAAATCTATGCCATTCATATCTGAAAAACCGATAACAAAGTTGATTAGCTGCATTTGAAATAATAGTGGACTTGCATTTGTTCATGCTGCGTGTTGGATACCGACTGAACTATGGGCTTGGATCATGATTACAAAGAAAATTTGTATTTCGATAGCATGGTAGTGTTAGTTGAAAATGGGTAGGACTTGGTTTAATTTAATTCAGATTTCCCCTTTAATGATTGGAAAAACTTTTGAAGCTATTACTTAGTCTTAAAAAAATCTCATTCATTTTTTCCTTTTCAGAGACAAAGGGACGTTTCTGACATCGGCGACGAAGGTAAGTCTACTTTTGTTTTCTAAATTCAATATTTATTTTTTAGGCTGTTACCCTTGTAATTTGAAGATTTCCACGAAATATTAATTCTGCGAATAGACTTAAGTACAATAATTTAGTCTTCTAGTATCTGTAAATTAACCAGATCTAATTTTCGAATTCGTTAGCGTAATAGCAAGAAGTAAAATTTCCATCGCGAACAGTGGAGTACATAGAGTAAGTGAAACCCAGCTCACAGAGCTGTATTTTCGGATCCAAACGTCTTGTGGCTTTACAAAATGAAATAAATGAGCTTTCAATTTTGCAGTGCCCCTTCCACTAAAACTGGAATCAGGGATATGCATACCCCATTGCAGTCCAGTCAACGAAGGGCAAAAATCGACGAATAGAAAAAGATGATGTAGCTTTGAAATTTGGCACAGTTGTTGGGGGTAGTATCCTAAACGACGTACTAAAAGTCCCCGACGGTGGGGGTTAAAGAGGGGCGTTTTCAGTTTTTCAGTTTCTCGAAATCCTGTGGGTTCTATCAAAAAACACTCAATTACAAAATTAAACTACATGAAATTTCATACAAAAAATAACCTACGTTGTTTTTGTAGCATCAATAGTTTAGAATATACAGGGGTATTCAAGAGTTAATATTTCTAAAATTCCTTATTGTAATGGTCAAATCGATTAAAAGTGCTGAATGAACAACCCTCATGTCTATAAAATAATTATACAAGGGTAGTATTGAATGTGCCGGAGCGGGAGGATAAACCCATTTACTGAACAATTATGCTCTCTTCTTCCCCTCACATCCGTTCCCCTTCACAAGTTTCCTTCTACTCGTAGTCCAAACAACGAATTGTTAATTTTTAAAAAAGTTGTAGTTATGAAATTCGGAATTCGGCACAGTTGTTGTGGAGAAGAGATTGCCTTAATCGACATACTAAAAGTCCCCGCTGGTGGAAGGTACACATTGGTACAAGGGGGTTGAAATCGGGGATTTCTCAATTTTTCTTAAATGTTTCGAAAACTATGAATTCTAGCGAAAAAAACTTAAGCATAAAATTAAACTAAATTAAATTTCCTACAAAATAGTCCTACACATTGTTCTTAGGATGAATAGATTAGAATATTACAGCAGTTTTAAAAAGTTGATAATTACAATAAGTGGTTGAAAATGTTTATTTTATGAAAAAGTTTATATTTCAAAATGTCGGTTATCTATTACAATATATCTATAACATAATATAACTTTCGAAAACATATTATATATACATAACCCATTTTTACACTTGCTTGTGATCAAATTTCAGCATGTTTCTCTAGTATATGATCAAGTCCGAACACCTCTTCCTCTAGAGGTGCGCCTTTGGTACAGGTACCATTAAAGGTACAGAAACACATTCCTAAACGTGTTTCTAAGCCGCTCCTGTGGTTGGAGGAATTTAAGGAAAGATTAGCTTTGATCTTGGTTGATGATTTGAGAAATGCTGCATATCTACGGTTTTTGAAATTATGTTCATCAGCAACGGCTTTGTACTAGGAATATCTTCTCACCGGCTTGTAAAATAGCATCTGGTGTTGATGAGGGATTATAAAAGATGTCAAGATTGTTTTCATCTGGCTTATTTGATTTTTGAACAATGTAACTATAGTGCTTTTTCTATAAATATCTGGTGTAATGTCGCAGCAACGGATTGCATGGAGAAGGAGAATGGTTTGGGCAGAAGAAAGTTCTTTCTTCAGCTTTCTTGTAAAAAATAATTTATCTTCTGCTTTTCCCTTGACAGGCTTCATAAAATAAATGTTACTTTCTGGTGGTGCCAAAGAAAGCAGTAACACGACTAGGTCTATGCCTTTCCCTTGGAATGACAAGTTGCTTTTTCTAACCCAGATCTCACAATATCCCTCCGAGCGGCGCAAACGTCTTTTCCGTTTTTCATGCTCAGTTCAAAAGCAGACTGCCCGTATTTATATGTATATTTTCTTAAACAATCTTGGATAAAGTATTCTTAGAATTTCAGAGATATAATTAAATACAAAAATGATCGATTCATTTAATTTGAAAGCAAATTTTCTAACCTTTTAGCTAAAAGTTCAAAATAATTGGGCACTCAGAGGGATATAAGTATCAACATCTCCTATAGCGACTCTCGTTTCTGTACCTTTAGCAGCCATTTTCTGTGTTGGTAACTGATTCTGTTTGGTTTCTGTGTTGGTTGGAACAGAACATGCCTGGTCTTATTTCTTTAATGGCAAGAAAATGTTTCTGTCGAACTGTGACAGACTGGTTGCGAGCTTTTAACTTCAACTCAACATAAATATGTAAACAAAAGACTGAGTAGAAGGGATCTAGTGGAGGGAAACGGACGTGAGGAGGAAGGGAGCACGACTGTTCATCAAATGTTTGTCGCCCCCCTCCTGATACCGCCACTACTCTCGACACACATACTACCCTCGTATAATTATTGTATAGGCATGAGGTCTTTCTGAGAGTTGTTGCTACAGCACTTTTAATCGATTTTACCATTACCAGTAGCGGACTGGGTATGAAAATAGTGGTTGCCAGGAGTCAATGGGGGCCCACTCGCATGTACAGTGTCACCATATATTTTAATTTTATTATACATAAAATAAATTAAAATTATTAGTTAACATACTGTATTCCTAATCTAAATATCTGTTATATATTTATTACTAATTATATTATACATGTATTAAGGCGGGATTACATCGGAGTTGGAAACTTTATGTTCAAACACTTGTTTACATCATTTTTAAAACAGCACTCGTTTTGTTGTTGTGACATCTCAGTCGTTTCCTTCAGCGTGTTTACAACTGATTGTTTCCTCAGGTGAAAATATATTTCCGGTAACTTCTTAAACTTTTCTCCTTTATTAAATGGGATTCTCACAAATTTGCACATCATTAGGACCGAGATTAAGTATACAATACATGCATTTAAATGAAATGAAATAAATATTTTCACATGGGATGCAGCTAAATTTAACTTTCCTAATATAACATATTATTAAAGATTAAGCGGAACCTTTTTTCCCACAAAGCCTGCCTAAACCCATAATTTTTTATTATCAGACAACATTTTAATCGGTGAGTTTCATTTCTTTTCCTTTTTTATAAGTAACCAAGTGGGATTTTATATTTGAGTACATTCTTACTTATTTCCATTAGCACAAGAGATAGTGTCTCTGTCAGTTTAACAGTATTCCATAATGTATAATATTTACATTACTATTATATATCGATCGACATTTTGGTATCAGGCAACATGTTATACCTTTAGGTTTAGGTAGGATAGCTTTGTCAATACCATTTCCTTAAAAATTTATACAAGATTTTTTGCTTTCTCTATTTCAAAATGTATTCTGAATGAAATTAATTTATAAGGTAAAATCTCACCTAACAGGTTTCTATGTGTAACAATATTGTGGAATTAAAAATCACGTCAAAACAGCTATTAAATTACATTTTGATTTTTTGCAATATTAGAGAATTAAATTCAGTTAAAATTAATAGATCTAAGATTGCCAAAACATATGTAATATTCATTAAAGCATACTAGTCGTTCTTGCAGAAACTAGACCTATCACTCATTAGGTTCTACATAATTCCTCTACCAATTGTTTATTTGCTTCAGATTGGAATTCCTATTTGACTGGAACTCGTTTTTAATACTAGTATTTTCCTGCTGGGCCTTCCTGTCCACCATCCGCGCAAGGCAATGTTTTCATTATATGTCAGTGGAGAATGTCCTGTGAGGCATAAGATGAGCTGGCTTTGATAGTGTCTGCTAATGCAACACTGCACTACATTAGGCTGTGGAGTGAGGTTTCTTAGATCTCTGGTCTGAGCCTCACTACCAGTCCTTACTACCCTTCAGCCATGCCTGGTTCCGGCGTGCTACACTGAGATGATCTGTTACAGTCCCATAAATGTGAACTTTGAAAATGGTCGATAAAGACATAATTTATTGCAAAACTTTAGTTTGCATAATTTGATTATAGCAACTATCCTCTTAAAGGCATATTCCCACGGAATTCAACACAGGAGATTTTCACAGTTTGGGAAGATATAGCAAGGCAGACTTGCGTTTCAGGTGTGAGACAACCTGAACTGGCATTGCTCCAAGATTCTCTTACTGGCGGAGCAAATCACGGTAGCCTTTTAACGTTGTCAAATCATTTTACATGGGTCAGGTACAAATAAAGAGGTTTGGGCCTGATCCTCTGACCGGGTGCAGTTCTGAGCACTATGGCCCTGTCTTTAATTCTTAGTACGTTTGTAATTTGTGTGTATTAGTCAAACAGTTATATTTGATATAGGCTATAAGCTAATGGTGTGAAGCAATTTTGCATTCCCTATAGTTCTAACATCTGCCGATAAGTGTACTGGTGCTTGTTCAGTTCATATTCTCTGTTTTCAGGGCCAGCCAAATTAGTGACATTCAATGAGAGGGATGACCAGTACAGTATGTTCTAGCTCAAACCTTAGTAACGTTACAGTCAGAAAACATTAAATAATGGGAATTTGGAATTTACTTGCCACCACTATATTGCTATATATAAACCAATTTTTCCTTTAATTTGTGCTTCCTCAGTTTGATGAATCCATGAATAAACGTGCTTGGTGTACTAATGATGATTTTGCTTCTCAGAAGCCATAAACCCCAGGAATGATAATATTCTAAATATTTTGAAATTAGGCACAAAATGTCGTTCAATTAAATATTTACAGGTTATGGAATTGATGCTTTTGAACAAGCAGAGAAAAAAATCTGTTGCAAGATTTGTGTGACCGTACTATTTTAAGGATATCAGACATTCAATGAACTTGGTTTTGTTTTAGATTTGGTACTTCACTGGGGAGGTAGGATTAAAGATTTGTTGAATCTATTCATCGCAGCCTCTCTCGTTGGCCAAACAAAATTCCCAAACTCGAGATACCAACTGTAATGTTTTTTATACAATATGCAGAGAACGGCATTCGCCCTACTCTTCTGGCTGTTTGTTGCCTGTCTGGTTACAAAAGTAATTTAATATAGATAGTAGTTTGTACTGAGTTACAGTGCGCAGCACAACTATGCAGGCAAGCGTTGAAGATAGAGTGTGAGATATTAAAATTGTGATGACAACAAAAGCTATGGAATATGACAGTCTAAACTATAAAGTTGTCATCCAAAATTAAAACACAGATGGCTAAATCATTTGTATGGTGCTCTGTCATACTAGATTATGTATGTCTGATACAAATATAATTTGGGTGGTTTGAAAGTGGTACTTTCATGGTTCGTATAATGCATGTTGAAAGGAACCCCATACTGTTATTCTAAAGACTGTTTAATCTACTAAAATTCGTTGCGAGGCCTCATTTATCTGGAAAAGAGATTTTTTTTCTTTCTCTCACCCGCCTCTCTGAGGCTGTCGACTATCAGTTACTTATCAAGTCAAGCTAACATGGGTCATAACTGATAGAGTACAATGGGGTACAAATACCCCCATATCTTTTAGGTTCATTCTAAAGTATTTAAACTGATTTTGTAGGAAGGTTAAGTATAGTTTAATTTGTACTAGTTTTGCTGGATCCCTATTGGTTTCCGGGGGGTCTTCAAACCGAAATTGTTCTTATATTTAAACCTCCCTGTACTCCACCAGGTTGCGTTGGGACACTCCTGGCTGAGACAGATTCCAATTCTGCTTCAATTTTTTAATTTAACTCAGTTCGTTATTTAGTTCTGGTGAGAGAAAACATGAGGGAACTTGTGGGGGGTGGGGAGACATAATTGATTCACGTAAAATGGACATTCTCCCCTTTTCCCCACATTTTGTCTCTACATATTCTTAGAGGTTTAGGTCATTGACTCGACACTTCAATCGATTTTCACATTTAATACAAAGGAATTTTAGAGTATTACAACTTTAAAATCCTATCTTCAATGTGCACAAGTAAATGTAGAACTTTACATGGAGATTTTGCCATTGTAGTTTAATTTTGTGGTGGTGTAGGTGAGTTAGCAGGGTCAAAGAGCGAGAATCTAAAAACTTGCCCCTCCCCTTTAACCTTCCTAATACCCCCCCCCATGGGTGGGGGGAACTTTTTTGACCGCCATCGTTTAAGACCTCTTCGCTGTCAAATCCCCACTTTGGTGTGATCGACGTTTTCAGTTTAGATTGCAATTCTACCCACTGCATGCGCGATTATAGAGATCGTTAATTATTCAAGTTAGACTAATTTCCTTTGGATAGTGGGTGCAAAGGTGATAAATGAATCAATGCAATCTCCAGTCGTTGATTTTAAAACTTGATATGGAGTCACGGCGGGCGCTATCTCATCGTTCAATTCATACGTTGGTTTGTATATAGGTATCGCTATGAGTGGAAAACAGGTGGATCAGTCGTACCTGTTGATCTAAGTCACTTTAACGGTTTGAGTATTCAAATCGGCGGTGTCGGTTGGTTTGTGATAGACGGGTTTCCAATAAGCGAAATCTGGTATTTTTAGATAACTGCTGACTAGATCAATTCGCATGGATACCAGGCGCAATACCAGGTTCCGGATGGTATCTAAAAGAGACGTTTACTATTGCAGTGGCTGCTCATGGTCATATCAGAAAGAAATCCTTTTTTTTAATCGTTTGGTATTTGGCTTGTTACGGCTTTCATATAGAAGATTGCATAACAGCTGTGAGAGGATTTTTATACCCTTCGTCGCCAGCGAGCCCTTTCCTCATTTAGACCATTGTATATTTACATAAACTAGTATCACAAGTCTTGATTAATTATCAGATGTTTTGTGATGGAGTTATAACTTTGACCATATGGTCCATTTTAATTGGGATTTTATCATTTCCTGTTCCCATAGAACCATTGCAGATTGGACCTCTTGGATTGTTATTGGCTAAATTAATTTTTATAACAGTATATTTGCAAAAAATTTGTTTTTTGTTCAAACATACCCTGTCAGAAGCAGAACAAATTTTCCCAATTTACTGTGGTATTAAATACACGATTGTCGTTGATGATTATATCGAAGGTTTTACTCATGTGACAGGTATATGCAGCAGTATCTTTGAAACTATAATATCTGCCTCAGTATATCCATGGAAATCTGGTTTCTTATGTAAAACTTTACAGAATGAACTTGTTCTACGATACATTTAAGTTGTTTGTGTCAGATCAGGGTCTGAATCAGTGGTTCGTTCATCTATCGATCAGTGGTTCGATAAGTTGAGATAAGTGAAAACGTCGTAACAAGTCGGTATTTTATCGTCTCAACTTGGACAGTTACACTAATTCTGAAAGAAAGAAGAGAGAGGGCTTTGCGTTTTTAATGTTTGGTGGCGACTTTTATGTATCATTTCTATATCTATATATATATAATTCTCTTACGTGGCACGTGGCTCAAGGATGAATTTCTTCATCGCCGTTTAAGCAACAACTCTTTAAATTTGATTTAACTATCACTTGATCCAGTATAGTGTAGATGCATTTATTCAGCTTATTTTAATGGTTCAAATTTAGCAAAATAAATGAATTAAATCGTACTGGTAGTTATATTATCCAAATGGATAAAAGTAATTCAACAGAGTCCACATAATGTCTCGAGAAACAAGATTATCAGATCAATGGTTGCTAGATTTTTTTTTTTGGAGATTTGAAGCTGGTGGGGAAGGATCCTCTTTTCACGTGCCATGTGGTTTTAGGTTTTAAGTTGCAGCAGTCTGAGACTGAGCCCCTGGGTATATGGTAAAGACGGTCAGCTGCAAATGTTGGTGTTTGACCCCCTGCACTGTTCGGACTGCCATCATGTAAGATTCAGAAAACTAAGCAATTCCTTTATAAAGATGACATACTGACAAATTTGTAGAACTGGGAATAACTTGCATCCCAGATATTTTCAGTGTGACAAAATACATGTTTGCCTGTGGGACTATAAATAAATTCCCCATTAATACATGAGAGATGGGACATTGCTGCAAATTTCCAGAACAATTCAAGGATGATACAGAGGAAAATCTAATGGATGCCCCTATTTATGGCAGAGAACACTGAACCATCAGGAAATATTCCCATCGATATGAATGGGTTATACATATAGTCAGTCAATTTAAAATCAGCAAATTGGAAAAAAAAAATGGTATGATTTTGAAATTTGGCTGGTGTGGGATAGTGTCTAAACAACTACTAAAATCCCCTTACATTGGGGTTGCTTGAGAAATTTGGGGAGATTTAAGGGGCACCAGTTCTGTAAATAACCTCGAAACTATACAATTCTAGAGAAAAATCTCAATTACAAGAAATAGACTGCATTGGAAATTTCCCAAGAAAGGATACACATCTTTTATTTTTTTTTAGCATCAATAGTTAGGGATATATGGGAGTTTGAAAGTGAGAATTTTGAGGAATTCCTTATTAGTAAAATCAGCCAAAAGTACTTGAGTAACAGCCTTCACTTAAGCTGCATGCCTATATAATAATTTATAAGAGGCAGTAGCACATGTATAGGAATGATGAAGTGGTGTGGGGGCTTTGAAATATTCTGATGGGCAGTGTGTCCATGCTCTCCCCTCAGTCAAACTTCCTCTCCACGCAGATCAATTCAGTCGAGTCCATGAGGAAAATGGACAAATGAGGTAGATTTGCTTTTGAGTTGTGAGATAGTCCTCCTAAACAAGCATACTAGAGGTCCCAAACCGTGAGGGGTTCACTCGAGGGGGGTACAGGAGGTTAAGGGAGCTTTTTTCAGTTTTTCTTAAATATCTCAAAGCTGGGTTCTGTGAAAATACTCAGTTACGAAAATATGAAGTACAGGTAATTCCCTACAGAAAAGCCCTACATCTTTATTTTAGCATCTGCAATTTAAGTATATGGGGGAGTTGAAAATTGAGTATTTTATGAGGAAATTCCTTATTGTAGTGCTAAAATGGGCAAAAATGTCAAGTAACAACCATCAAAGGCACCTCTGCGCCTGTAAGCAATTTACTAAAGGTAGTATGTTGAGGGAATAGTGGTGAACATGTCGGGAGAGCACAAATATTATTTGATGACTTTAATGTCATCTCACTTCTCTCCCCTCACACTCCGTTCCCCTCACAAAGAATAATTTCTATAAAAGCGGTGCAAACGCTCAATGGGCTATGTTCAGACAAATCTAAATATACATGAAATACAGTAGGTTCTGTATAAAAAGCTGCAACATTCATCTTTTCCACATTCACAACTTTTATATCTGTTTTCAACACCTGAATCACACAACACTTCATCACTCAAAACATAAAAAATGTGTGGGGAATTCAGATTTTACTAGAATGTATAACTCTGGGCGAATACTATATTTAGTTTTAGTAGAACAGAGAAACGAATACAGACGTTCTGGCATGTGTTGTGAAATTATAGTGCGTTATATTAACATTATTTATGATTCTGATATGATGCAATAGCTGAAAAGTGTTCATTATGTGAAGATACATATTTGTTGTGCGTTGACAATCTAAATTAATAGGTAACAAAATTAAAGGAATAGGAATTAGTTGATTAAGTGAAATATTGCAAGAAAGACTAGGCCACAGAACTCTCCAGAGGACAGAAGATTTTTTTTTTGCTGTGCTTCTTGCAGGAAAATGCACGGACACCTCAATCAATTACAGAATCTTGAAAATAGCTTCCGCAGGCTGGATGGACATCTTTTTTAACATCCATAGTTCTGTTTTGTTTCAAACCAACTTGAATTTGGTTTAAAGTAGGCCTATTAACAATCGTATCTAACTAATGGTGCACCTCAGAGAAGAGGGGTTCAATTCGATCGAGCGACAGAGATCGAATGAAATTTAATTACAGTATAAGTGTCAAAAGTGTTTGGCATATTTTTTTTTTTTTTATGTAGGTGCTGTATGATTATATATATGGCATTATATTTATGAATATAGACACATAATAGATAGCCCATAAATTTGACAAAACTTTTCTTTCTTAAAGTGGAAGCCTTTTCAATACTTATTTAGCATTCTCTCCTATATTCTAATTTCATGTAAGAAAAAAATGGGGTTGTTTGGTGGAAATTTGTCAGTTTAGAAATTTTGTAGAAGTGGAGCTGTGCTAAGGCCCTGCTCGATAGGATGTTCAGGAAAAGGCGAAACGCCCCCTATTCCTTACCCCCAAGCGCCCCACCATCAGAGGGACTTTTATCCTCTGTGTTTGATTTTCTTCCTACAACTGTTCCAAGACAATTACTATTTTGTTTTTTTTTCTATTTTCCTAGCTACGTTGACTCTTCTGATTGGTGATCTGTTATGTGGAAAAAACAGGATTCAGGATCACGACTGTCTGTCAAGCTCTGTTTGTGCCCCCCAACCCCAGGCATACCTCAACACATAAAATTTCACCTTCATAGGTGTTATTATATAGGCATGGTGCTTCTGAAAGTTTCCATTGCTTCAGGCATTTTTTGTTGATTTTTTACCATTGTAAAAGAGATTTCAAATTCTCCTTTTCAACTCTATATCTGCTTAACTATTCATATAAAAATAAAGATATGAATCTTTTCTTGTAAGGAGATTTAATGCAAATTTTATTTTGTAGTTGAAATTTTCTCTGTAGTTTTCGAAATATTAGGAAAAACTGTAAACCCCTTTAAACCCTGTACTTGCGTAACCCCAGTGGGGACTTTTAGGTATCATTGTTCCACTTCAATCCCTACTCTTCAGCGCCAAATTACCAAAACTACGCCTTTCCCCTATTTTTCCTCGTTGCCTGGATAATATAATCATGGTTTGCTTCTGGGATCAGCGTTAAATTTTTTTTAGTTTTGTTGAAGGTAATGTTAGATACCTGAAGCCTACGTATGGCGTTTAAAATGAATTTGTTGTCTCGTCGATCCACGCAGCAATTGCGCTGTAGCTGTACATTGCAACCGGCAATGGGTCAGTATTACCAGACGGTCGCCAGAAAACAGTTGAACCAGAAGCCTTTCAGAAAAATTAACACTAACATCATGGTTGGGAACTATGACAAATGATCCCTTCGGCTCACCTTTGTTTTCTTACTCAGAATCTTCCACAGTATTGGATGTTTTGACCAAAATTTACTAAGTGGAAGAAGCGACAACGTGGTGGACAAATGTATTGGAGACTGCCCAAATGAATTAGTATACTGGATATTGAGAATTTCTTGTGAGTTACTACTGCACTGTGATCAGTTGTGAGTTTGATAAATATTTTGACCATAAATGGATTAAGATGCATTTCAACAAGCATATGGGGTATGGACACTGGTAATAGCAGTGGCATGGTGCTTTAGATAGGCTAATTTCAATCTCAAGTTTCAGTTGCGCATGTTGTTCTGTGGGTTGTGGCTTTGGAGATATTCCAATTTATGGATTTGAACATCAGTTTTACTTTGTGCGAGACTTTACATTGCGTCGTTATTCCAGGCAGACTGGACCTCTTCCTTGCAGATATTGAGGAACTGTAATCCAATTGATCTCCAAAAAGCACATCTACCAACTGGGTTACGCGGTGTTTTGGAGGATGAACGATGTCTTATTGGAAGAGAGGTAAAGTAACAATTTATACCCAGCACGGTTAAATGAAAGTGAACAGAAAGCAGAATCTTGGTAGAATATTAGTACAGTGCCTGTACTGCAGATACAATTGTTATTTTTAGATAATTCTGGGACCTTGGGAAAAGAAACTTTTTTCTTGTTTATTCAACTTTATTACTACAAGCTGATATTATTCTATTTGCATCACGTTATTGCAACTCTATTAATAGGGGAAGTGAAGCTTCATTGTTTTTTAAAATTTCAATGGAGATTTAAATTACCAACATCCCTTTGCAATTTAGAGGCCTAATACAAAAGAGCTGACATGTTACTGTTTTGAGTAATTATTGCAGCGGGATGTTTTCATGACACATGTTCATTACCGCTTTCTTGTTTGATGAGACTTTGGATCTCACAAAATGTAAAGGAACCGTTTGGGGATACTGAACAAACCTTTGTT
>BGPR01019376.1:0-29392 GCA_013235015.1 Araneus ventricosus
AGTCTAGTGAAGTAATACTACATCTGCCTTTCGTTAGGGTTGTTATCTTAAAGTAGAGAGATCAAACATTTTTGTAACACATATGAAAGTACATGCGTAATAAAAGAGGCTCATGAAGTAATAGTACTACATCTGCCATACGTTGTGGTTGTTATCGTAAAGTAGATGGATCAAACATTTTTTAAGCTTCACTTATTAGTCATAGGAATGCTTCGGCACAGTAAAGAATCCGTGCTTCAGCGGCAATCAATCTCGCACTGAAGTAGGAAGACGCTGAGTATGTGTTTCTGTGTCAGTGATGAATTGTTTAAACTACTTATCAATTTAATTTTCAACAAAACGTTTGGAGTGTTGGACAGAGATTAACACAGATTAAATAGAAAATAATATATTATTTTACCAGACATATTTTCAAGTTTCAACCGTGTCAAATTATGTTTCCATAAACATAATATCTTATGATTTTATACGTCAAATCTGTGTAAAACTATGAAAGTTCTAATTTCTATGATCTGTATAGAGATAAATTTTGCTTTTCTTTCCACATTTCGTTAACTATTTGAATGGAAATTCAGAAATTGTGAAAACACGTAACACAGAAATTATACAAATTATCACCATTTTATGCTCGCACTAATTAAAATATCTGCATTAAAAATGAAACTCAAGATCTTGACATGTAGTGAGGAGAGCAATGCCTTCTACGTTCGGTACGTTATTAAAACGGAAACACTTAAGCTGTACAACGTGGAAGTTCTGCATTATTTCGAGTTTCAGCAACAGTAATTACATCTAAAGATATGCTTCCTTGCGCAAAATTACCACTAAGGGTTGTTTCTACGCTTTGTTACGACTTTTAGGCAAATTCAAATGTCTGGAGCAGTTCCTGAGATTTCAAATTGAAAAGAATTCCTCTCAGAATAGCGATGCCATTAAGCTTCAATCATCGCACTAACGGCTCCAGTATTATGAAGCATGCTTCTGGAATAATGTGCTTTGAAATTAGGCGGTTGAACATTAGGACAGACTATTAAAACTGATTTTTCCTCGAAGCAATACACTGGGGAGGCGTTTCAGTTACGTTATTCTATAAATAATTACTAATTTACAGAATGAGACGTTTGGTTTAAATTCATGAGTAAGAACAGGAATAACATGTTCCTAAAGCTCATTACACTATATGATAATTGCAGAATAATTAAATGAATATAATGATCAAATTACAATTTCAAAATGGAATCTGGCGACTATACGATTATTCAAGGTATTTCGTGAAATATGTCTGACTAAATTATACTACATTAAACAAGAAATAATTAATTTCCAGGAAATCGATTCATATAACAACTTTGGTTTTACATAGATGAATAGGTTCTTTAGAATATAGTAGATTTACAATATATGCATAAAGAAGAGGAATATCCTCATCTAGAAAGTTCTGAAATTAAAAATACATTTTGCCTCAATTTTGTGTTCAGATTATAAATAATTAAAATAAATTCCTTATAAAATTCCTTATCTTAAATGTGAAAACAACTATTATAAGAAAGCAAATTAATTTATGCAAATTTCTTAACAGATAATATTTTGTCTGTTAAAATTTCATAACATTTGAAAATCGGAATAAGAAAATTTTATTTAGTTTATCGAAAGTAATGGAAACCCATGGAAAAAAATCCATTCATATTTTAAAATTTTCCTCCAAAACGCTCTAGCCATATTTCATACAGCTTTACTAATTTTGTAATGCAAATATCTACGGATTTTTCTGCCTTAAATTTATCAAATATATTTTCAAAAAATAGATTCATATTTAAAGATTCTAGTTACAAATTCGAAAGCAAACACTAAACAAATCCTTATAATCAGTTTCACGATTTCATTCCATACAGAGCTGATGAGTGATGAAAAGTCTTACGTAATTATTTCAATGGAACGTTTCGGAATAATCTATATATATAAAACTCAATGTATGTATGTATATATGTTTGATCCAGCATCACTTCCAAACTGCTAAAGGGAGTTTTATGAAACTTGATACACATGTTCCTCATTAACCCACTTGAAGTATAGTAGGGGCAAATAAATCCTAACACAGTCTCTAAGGGTAGGGTAGAGCAAAGTCGCCTAAATACATGCAGTAGAAAGGCAGCTGGACATGCGTAACGATGAAATTTGGTATATATGTTTCTCCTGGGTCAATTAAAAATACTGTAGAGTATATAAACCTTAACCCAATCACCGCGGGTAGAGTGGGACAAAGTCGTTTAAATATTTGAAATGGGCCGATTGACATGAAATTTGATACTACTAGATCGATTTTGATGAAATTTGGTACTATGTTCCTCATTGGCCGACATGAAGTACTGTAGGGATAAATATGCCCTAACACAGTCCCCTAGGGTTGGGTGGGGCAAAGTCACCTAATAACATACAGAAGAAAGGCCGTTGGACATGCTTAGCTGTTTCTATGAAATTTGGTATATATATGCTACTCATGAGCCAACTAAAAATATTTTCGGTGTTAGATTGCAAAAATGCAATTACATCATTTTCGGCTTTGCCAGTACTTTTTATTAATTTATATTTTCGCCACCAAAGTTTCTTTTTTGTCTTGTGGCAACTTTTAACTTCTCAACGGATTTTTTATACTTTTATTAAACTTATTAATAAATCATTTTTCTTTTTGTAGTAATTAACTTAATTATTAATCGCTTTATTTTTTGTAATTTGTTTTAATATTTTGATGTTTATTAAATTGTTAATAACTTTTATTGCACCGAACTATATGCTCGCCATTTTAACGGCGGAAGATTTTGGGTGTGATCTGGTCCGTGCGTCCCCTGACTGGGAGATTTTTCTTTGTGTAGTGCATATTGGTCTTCCGACACAGAGCTAAGCGGTCGTGCGTCTGGGGGTTTCGGGTTCCGATGATTATTCATTCGGTTCACGTCCTCGCAGGCGTACAGACCGATGGAAGAGAGATAACTATTTTGTTGATGAAGTAAAACTACAACAGTATGATGACTCGACTCTGCTCTGAAAATTACATTAATTTGATGAAGGGAACCTTGATGAATTCTGAAAACTGCCTGTTATTTTTGTAGAATAATTACAGTACGCCAGTGTGCCATATGAGTGGAAATTGAGCGTAGAGGCATGAATTCATATTACGACTTCGAACAGCGAGATAATTTATTATAAAACGAACATAAATTGCATTGAATTTCGGCATGAACTACTTTGCAGGAAATATCTGCATCTTCACCAAATGAATTAAGAATTTGTTTCTTATCTCTCAGTAAATATATAGTTATCACATATCAAATTTTCCATCTCACAAATAAGATCATTTGCGCTCGAACGATAGCTATTTTTTATATGTTTATGCATTATAAAGTGTTTCATATTTTTAAAAATTCAAAATGAGTTGGGTCTCACTATGATGAAATATATTTTTATTATTAAGAGCTCTAATGTGTAATAGTCTGCAGCAAAATGTTAACATGTCTGTAAAAATGTGTAGTGTAATTCTGAATATCTATGTTATGTTGTGTGCATAGCGAAAATCTTTTGAACTAATGTGATGTTTCTTAATTGAATATAGTCTAGACAAACTTTCTATTAAAAATTGGCAAGTAAAAAATTTAATTTTGAAAATAAAAAATATATTTGTCGAGAAATTAGATATCTTGTCTCTTATCTATTAGTGCGACAATCCAAATGTAATTTCTTTCAGCAATTCTACCACTATAGTCCGTGTCTTCCAGATAGTAATGAAAGGGTGGGTGATCACAAAAGTGTTAATATAATTGTACCGTTCTCTTTTTGCAGCATTTAAAATCTAATTGCATTTCCCATGTGGTGCCGTAACATTGACTATATTTCAAAATTCTAATATTCTATCATATTTGGCTTCTTTACCCATCTTACTTAATATCCGTCAATACCCATTCTAATAGTCGGGTTAAATAAACTGTAACCCAATATAACAATTGGGCCGATTGACATGAAATTTGATACAGCTGAACATACTTGAATTGCTGAAATTTTTTATCGAAAATTGACTCCAATATCGTTCAACAAAAAATACTACAATGAGAATAAGGACCCTATTGGGCACCCTTTTGCATAGGATGGAGGTGAGGCAATGAAAGCAATTTAGCAAATGGATCAAATAGAATGAAAATTTTATATCCAGGGTTTTTTAAAAATATTAAGATGCCCCAAAAATGGAGTTATTATGTAGGGAAGATTTGTAATACAGTATACTTATGATATATACTTAAATGGAAGACAATTTATGTACTATTAATATAAGAATCATTTATTAATATTTAAGAAATATTCTCTCAATAAAGAAATGCAAATAAACATGATATTACTTATAAAATAATGTTCACTTTATTGTTTCCCACAAGATTTTGACCTGAAAATGACCGGACAGCGCCGGGTATTCTGCTAGTGTACTATATAGTTTGCTCGACCTATAAGTATTTTTTTAAAAACATATTCAGGGCTTCATACATTATTTGAAGCAAATATGTGTGAGAAAATATTAGTGGAAAGTATTATATTTTTTTCTTTACTGTACATATTTTATTCAAAATTAATATTGCAGAAACTTAATCATCGATAATATCATTTAAATATAAAAGTGCTGAATATATCAATGTTTACCAACGTGGGGCCCACGCCCCAGAGGGGGCAATTTGGTTGTAAAAAGGGACATTTCGAAAATGGACTCCACCAGAGTTTAAAAGTAACCGCCTACTGTGATTTAACTAGTATATATAAACTATCAGATTGAAACGGCTAATTTCTCTTCAGGATCTATTTGTTGAATAGTTTTCAAAAATCTATACTAAGAAGTTTTTAATCCCGGCAACTGGAAAAAATGATGATATTATTATTGATGATAAAATTATTTCGTACCTGAATTTCAATTCTCCATCATATGTTTTGAATGATAACTTACTATTTTGCTCAATAATATCCTAGTGATTTCTTCCTTAAACCTATAATTTTAGTTTCTTCAGTGAACAATTCAATTTTTGAATATTAAAAATTATCTATATGTTACATGGGGGGAATTGGAATTTTAGAAAGGTTTAGGTGGGGCATGGCACAAAAATGGTTGGCAAACGCTGGTATATATGCTCTATGGATATGAATTCATCTAGTAATAGTCATCTAATCTAAAAGTCAAAACGAGAACGAAATAATGGTCAGCCTTTTATAATATTTGAAAGTTCCCGCGGTAGCTATTGCAATTTGAAACTACCTATGTTCTTCAAAATTAAATTTATATTGTCTATTTATTTATAAATTTCTTGTAAATGTATATTTAAACAAAAAAATCTGGTTTATAGGAAATACAAATTAATTCTTTTTATATTCATAGACATAAATGTGTCAAAAATAAATGAATAATCCTTTCCCTTTTGATACCTCTTAACGGGGAACTTGTAAAATATCTTTTATTGAATAACAGTATCAAACTAAGTCACATATAGTTTAATTTGAAATTTTTCTTCAAAATTTCGTTTTTTTGAGTATTTATTATCGAAGAAATTTCTGACGATGATAAGTATGATTTCATCTAAGCAGCGCATTATATCCGATGTTTCAAAATTGAAACACAATAAATTTTTAACGTTCACGATTTATGTGAATTTATTTAATTTAGTTCATTATTTTCTAAACAATATTCAACGAAAACATGGTACAACGCAATTACACTATTCAACGAAAATAGTAAGTTAACCATATTTTATGTTAGTATAAAAGTACTCGCATTAAAATTAGAATATTATCACAATAAATTAATTCTAATTCATACGCAATAACTTACTGTTTTATTTTTAGATTTCTTAATTTATGTTGTAAATTCAGCGCATAATCCAATGCTAATCTATTTTTTCATCAGCCACAAACTGATCACATATTCCAACATTTAAATTCATCTAATTGTCCTCGCCTTTAATTTAAAACACTCAGGATGTGTAACAATTTTATTACACACATTTATAAGTAGCACAAGTATATTTCAGTAGTCACTGGTTTAAATTCGAAATTTAACGGCAGGTTAGAGAAAGTTAACAGAACTTAGTTGAGTTATCTGAAAAGTATTTAGGATTCTCTCAGCTTAGTTACATCTGAAGCAACACCAGGACGAACATTGCTATTCTTAGCCATGGTCAGATGACGAGGATGGCATCTCTCTTTATAAACTTTGGCGACACATGAGGAAGTTTCACCTTCGAAGTGAGGCCCGAAAACACGAAGAATCTTCGAGAGGGTTTCAAATCTGAGACCTTCGTGTCCCGATGCCGGGATCTAACAAGTAGGCTAACGCGGCCCAAAAATTAGCAATAAAGTGATTGATGCTGAGAAGGATGATTGAAACTTCTTTTGAGAACGATATCAAACACTTAAGATCTCATGATCGCTCAATTTGAGGTATTTTTAAAATAATAATAATTCATTTCTGTTAAAAATAAGTTGTTAGGAAATGCAAAGGAAAGTTTAAAAATCCTTCTATACAGATTATACTTTTGAAAAAAAACACCAAAAGAAGTATTACTAAATCTATTTTTTTAGTATAATATCTAGATTTGAAGGGAACAGAAGTTTTCAATTTTATTTCTGTCAGAAATTAGTTGTTTGGAAGTGTAAAGGAAATTTTATAGAAAAAAGGAGCATTGCTAAATCTATTGCTTTTTTAGTGTAATATCAAGATTAGAAAAGTACAAAAATTTCCTAAGCCAAAGAATTTCTAGGTTAGTGAGTCACAAATCACACTAACATATTTCGAAAATAAATTTAACCAATATAAGACAAACAAAAATCTTCAACCATTTGCTTGATAGAAGTTCAATAATAAAATGAAAAAAATGAACAATCTCTGGACAAAAATCAATAACATTTTCTCAGTTTCTGTCTCAAAACGATGGATCAACAACACTATAAATCGCGCTTGATAATATCGACTTTGCAATATTCATTGAATGAAATCCGATACAGAAAGAATCCGATACAGACGATGAGAGCTTTACGACTATTTAGGAATCTGTTCTATTTGCAGAATTTTATATTACTAGACATATTCACCCCAAAAGTAACAATCTATATTTTCTTATTTCAGAATATAATTAAGTTCTCTAATAAAGTTAATGAAATCAGGAAAAGCATCAGGAATTAGAAATCATCACAAATATTATTTTCCGCATGTGCTCATATGAAAATGATATAATGCTAATTCGCTTATAATTTTATTAAAGCGTTTACATTAAAAAATATTTTTAATTAGTTTAAGGCAGAAAAATCTGTGGCTGGTTACATTTCCAAACAAATCGCTGATTTCTAAAATTGAGTAAAACTGTCTGAAATATGACTGTATGAGCGTTTTGTAGGAAAACTTTTAAAATGTGGTTAGATTTGTTTTTTTCATTTGTTCCATAAATCTCGATAAACTAAATAATTATTTCCTATTCTTATTTCAAATGTAACTAAGAAAACCAAAATTAACAAACAAACCAAAGTTTAACTGTTGAAGTACTCTAATGAAGTTAATAAAATTAGGAAAAGCATCAGCAATTAGGAATCATCATAAAAATTCTTCTCCGAAAGTGCTCCCATGAAAGTGATATAATGCTAATTCGCTTATAATAACCCCAACTGAACAATCAATAGGTGCAATAACCTTCTGTTTGTGAAAGCATTGAGTTCAGAACCCATAATATAGGGGTATTGAATTATCACTGTGTGGTGAAACAGGAGCAGGAAATGAATACTGGAGGCCTAAAGCAGATAATTAATGGTTGCCACGAGCGCGATCATTTGATCAAGAAAGTGTTATTTAAATAATTGGATGTCTAGATAACAATATGTAGAAACGACAACTGCCAGCCATTGTTGCTCTGCAAATCAATGTCTTTTGTATTTCGTTATTCTGCCAATGCATTATTTAGTCTGGATTGTCTCCTGATAAATATAACTATTAATGAGGGTGATAGTGTTTATATACGAATGTGATTGTTTTACTTTGATAAGATTTATGTATTTACTCTTTATATCGACATTTTTTTATTCAGATCTCAGAGCTGAATTAAATTTGTTCCGGATTTTTCTATTATCTAATAGACTGCTTGGTTATAGTTTTGCAGGTGTCAAGAGCATGAATAATTA
Organism: Araneus ventricosus; assembly: GCA_013235015.1. Classification (NCBI taxonomy): domain Eukaryota; kingdom Metazoa; phylum Arthropoda; class Arachnida; order Araneae; family Araneidae; genus Araneus; species Araneus ventricosus. The sequence goes on from BGPR01019376.1 coordinate 8,191, forward strand.
GAAGGCTATTGGTGTATGTTCTGTCAGTAATCTTAACGAGCTTACTTCCAAAACTGGTACACCAATGTGTATCTTAGAAATAAATTGTTCTCTACGGTCGGGTAGGCTCTTGGAGGTTTTCCTGGTTCTTGTCCTAACGAGATGAAAATGTGTACCTGAAAGTCCTCCAGGACTACACCTTCCCCCTACATGTTAGAGCTTAGCTCCATACCAAATCATATAATTGTATACTAGTCCAAGTAGGCTAAAAAAACCACCAGCCACCACGAATATTTAATGCATTTGTTGATGCATAATTACTTTTAAGAACGGCGTAGACCCGATGGCATTGTTTTGGCGTGAAGATCAGTAAGGCGTTGGCTTGCAATATTCTCTTAAGGATAATATACCTTATGTTAGATTCTTTTGCACACGCCTTATATTTCGTCGTGCCTCAAATTTCATCAAGTTCGATGAAATGTGGTTGTCCACTGCTGATGCCGACGTCGTCATTGGCTGGTTCAGTATCGCGATGCATGTTTCAAAACACTACATTGCTTGAAAATGGAGGGCTAATTCAGTAAACCAATTTATTGGTTTGATATGAACAAAATAAGGACCGTAAATATTTGTCATATTCATCGATTGGTATACCACTGTTTTGTAAAAAGTTTATTTAAATGGCTTCAGAGAAAAGTATCATTAAAAGCGAATGACGCCAAGTCTATCTTATTTCAGTATCGTATTTCACATTTTTATAATTTATATCATTAAATGAAAACATTCTTTAAACATGAAGATTGCTTCAGTCTATACTGCTTCAGAATCTTAATTTTATCTTGAATTCTTAGTAGTTAATTAGTTTTCCCCTTCAGAAGACAATATTTCCTAAATTATTGAATGGTGATGTGTAAAAGTGAAAATATGATAAATTTCCGATTGTTTTTAAGTTATTTATATAAATATTGTGGAAGTTATATAGATTTAAAAATATTTAAGTTTGTACTTTTTTTTATTTCTAGGCCCAAGAAATGCTAAATCAAGAATACCAGTGATGGTCTTTATCCATGGTGAATCATATGATTGGAATTCAGGAAATCCATATGATGGAAGCGTCATTGCCAGTCTAGGAAATATTATAGTAATTACAATCAATTTTAGGCTTGGAATATTCGGTGAGTAATTTTGAAAAATGATTTTTGCAATAAATACTTTTCTTAATTGCTTACTTCGAAAGTTTTATCATGAAAGATTTAAAAAATTGACCAAAAAGAAAAATTTGGCAATATCATAATGAAGATTGCTGGATTTCATTAGTTTCGAATATACCAACAGTGTAGAAATAGGAACTCTAATTCTGCAGTTTGCAGATGGGTGGCGCTGTAAGCGGTCACATGTCGTAGCATATACCCACTTTGCTATACCTAAACACCACTTTTATGACTACAGCTTCAGTTCTTCTGAAGGTGTTCCCATTGGACGCCCAGTATATTTTCGTGTCTTTAAAAGTTAAATCCTTAGAACAGCGATTCTCAACCTGCGGGGCGCGATAACACTAGATGGGGAAGCGAGCATATCGAAGAGAAAATATTATTAAAAAAATTGATTAATTTACTGAAAAGAAAGTAAAACAAAATATATTCTGACATAGTAAAAAATAAAATACACATTTACTATATAATACACTGATTGTATCAGTACTGCACAATGCATTATTATTGTACATACGGTTATTGTATAAGATGGGGGGAGCGCGATAAAAATTATGATTGAAAATTTAGTCGCAAATACTGAAAGGTTGAGAAACACTGGTTTAGAAAATAAGAAAGTTTGTTGATATTTTGAAGAAATTATTGGAATATTTTAGCTTACAAATAAAACAACCAAATATATAATAGAAGTTTTAAAAAATAAAATTTTTAATTTGCCTTCACTCTGCTGTTGTTTTCAAGAATTATTCTGCATAAGTTGTTTGACCCAAAGAAAACACACAAATTTATTTACATTTTTTTATTGATATTTTATTCGGAGAATCGGAAAAAATTGTAAATGTCGATTCCAAGACTTTTTGTGAAATGTTCACTCATACACAAATTAATTTCCCATCTAATAGTCAAGCAAAAATATTAGTAAAATCTGCAGCTGAGAACATTTTAAATAAGGCAAAACCAAACGAATTTTGAAGTTATTTTTTAAAAAAATCATTAATTAGAGAATTTTAGTTTTAAAGATTCTTTGGTTCTCTTTATACGGCAAACAAAATACTGATTTTAATTTTATTAGGGTTAACAGCAATAGTTGACATGTGCACATTTCGAGATCAGAAAAAATAATATTTTTAATAAAAGGATAAGGAAAGAACAAATTCAATCAATTTTTGTAATAGAAAAGGAATTTTAAAACATTTACAGTGTCAGTCAGTACAACACCTCCAACTTTAGGGAGAGGTAGGTAGCATAGACAAAAGTCGGAATTCCATAGCATTGCAGGGTCGAAAACGCCTTCTTCGTACGGTGGATGGTTTGCATGGAAGCTGGATTGTACGCTGGTTGCTGAGGCTTTTGGAGATTTATTTCTATTTTTTCCCCAGTCAACCCAGCACACCCCCAGGGAGTTGGGTGGGGTAAAAATACCCTCAACGACCGAATATCAAACGCCTATTTACTGCTTGAACATAGTGCAGTTTAGCTCGCATAAAACGCCACCTACCGCATGAAGGTTGTTTCGACCCTTTAATGCTATACGACTCCTACTCGTTTCTATTTTACCTACCTCTCCCTAACATTTACCGGTGAGGTACTGACTCATCTTGTATTCTACAATTTTAGCAATTAAACAAATTATTAAATTGTTTAATGAGAAGACCCTTGCAAGAAAAATTCTTATGAGAGTTTGTTTTGCAGTTTTCAAAGAGGGTGAATAATTTTTGGTTACTTAATAATATAACAGCATTCTCTTCGCAGCGACAGCTGAAAATCATAAGTTGTTTCATTAATTCGCATTTACAACTTAAAATAGTAGTGTTTCGTGCACATAAAATTCTATTTATTTTACGAATTTCCTATAACATTTAAAATAAAAATACACTTGCAGTAATATCTGTAATTATCAGATATAGATTTCTTTTCAATTAATTAAATAACGCGTATACGTAGACTAATCAAAGATTAGTCTTTCGAAGTGAATTTTTAAAGAGGTGCATTTTCTCATTCCTTTATCCACGGTTTAAATAAGCAGATAAATTATTTTCGTTATATGCAGAGCGTTGGAATGTCTCATCACGTATTTGAAAAGTAGTGCTTATTATTTTGAAGGATTGTTTCAGTCAGGCATATTTAATGCGTGGTCAATTGTATCAGAACAGAAACTACAGTTTTCGTTCTAAGGGTTGATGAACTAAGTAGACTGAACTATGAAATGCGAAACCTCTGGTATATTGTTTTTTCATTTCATCTTCTTAACCCGGGAGGACGAGCACTACGAAGAGTAACAGGAAGACGTGCAAGGGGGTGTACGACACACTAATTCGTTATTTTGGTATTTAAGCAAAACTAGAAACATTTTTATGCTATATCTGCTCCAAATGATTCCTGCAAACAATTATCTTTATACAAGAACAAATTTTTAGAAAAAAATTTAGTAAATAATACATTATATTATCCAACGCATTGCGAACACATAAGAAAAGTATATTTCTTACACACATGTTTTCAACATTTTTTATAGTAAAGAATCATCAATATTATAATCATTATACAACTTGGATAGAATACTGATTCTAATTTTCCTAGGTACAGAAGAAACCATATTTTTATTAATCCAAATAAGAATTCTGATGGGCTTTACTTTTAGATCCAATAATTTTAATGTGTACTACGCTTTTATTTTTCAAAATAGTTTCTACAATTTTAAATTTTTCCACCAATATTTTTTGTGAAAGTGGATAAGACGAGTAACATCTCAATACAATTACATTACGTACAGAATGATAAAACATTTTCATCAATCTCTTGAGATTTTTACTTACACTATTATCCAGTTTCAAACACTTGCATCCGCAAAAATGGCCATTTTAAAAATATTGAATATTCGCGAATCTACATATTTCCTTATTAAAACTTAAATAGCGAGAAAAAATTATTGTCCTGTTGTTAATACGATCACTCAGTTGAACAAAGAAACCTGACGCGAGGACGCGCAAGGGGTGTTAGTCACCCCACAAGCTCAATTCCTATGAAAAAATAAAAGATTTTTTCTTGCAACACATTCCGTCTGTTGAAGGTGACCTTAAAGGCGGCAGATAGCATGGATTTGACTCATTTCAACTAAAGGCAAGAGGGTATTTATTTTTCACATTTTACGTGGCGTGGGGTGTCGGACCCCTTGCGCGTCATTGCGGGTTAAAAACACTAATATTCAAATGCTTAAACAAAACAATTTGCTGAATCTCTAGTTCTCTGAAGGAACATGAAAGTTTCCATTTTTTTTGATGAATTATAATAATGAGACTCAGAATAAAGAGTTCTCTCCAGAATTATTTTAGATTTGTCTCGTTTTCAATAATTTCATTTCTCTGAAGATATTATACCTGTATGCATGCCAAACCTCCAAGTTTTCCTTACACGATGTTTCTTCTTTACATGATGGATAGAAAATGCTTCATGATGGTACTATTTCAACATCAATTTATACGTACCTTTGCTTTTCATGTTTCCATGAAGATATAGTACCATTCTTCGTAGGTATTGCTTTTTTTAATTACAAGAATAATGGATAGTTTAGAAGAGACCGCGTTTCTTATGTCTCTTTTAAAGTCAATTCTTTAAATCAACAATTGTTTTAAGTATATTCATTTAAAATTCTGGCAATCGGCTGTATATGAAGTGGGTTTAGATTACGGAAGATAATAATGCCCAAAAGTTTAGGAACAACTATATTATAAATATTGGTGAAGATGATTGAAATGGCTATTCTGAAATCGAAAGTGTAAACTCCATTTAAAACATTCAGTAAGCTATTGTGTGCTGCTTTTAATTCTGCTACTAAGAAAATACAATCAGAACACCAAAATTAATTCCATTAACTAAAATGAAATGACAAAAAATACAATATTAACATTTTAGTTTCCTCCTCAAATTGGATTAAAAATCATGTAAAAAGTTTCTCCAATTTTAATAAACATTATAGAATAACAAAATAATAAATGTGATTAAATATTAAACATATTTATTCTTCATTCAGATTCACTGAAATGCTAATTTCGAGTAACGCTGATTTATTCTTAAGCCCAAATGAACGCATTCATAAAATATTGATACTTTCTTTTATTCATAAAATATTAATAGAATATATTATAACAAGAGTGTAGTTCAATGTATTATATTAAATTTTAATTTCAACATTTTTGCTCTGTCTGTCTTGCTTTTTAAAAAGATGCATATTAAATTTATATAAACAGTTTCATTAGTATGTGAAAAATACAGTATTTTTATTATTTTTAGCTGTAATCGACTTTTTTAGTCTCTAATTTATAATAAATTTTTATAAATAGTATGGAATCTGGAAATTACTTTTCATAAATTCACTACCGATTGGCTGCGAGAATGTGGAATTAAAATTTAACTAAATCGATCGATTAACCTATAATTAATTTCTGAAAATATTAAAATCGTTTATTGTATAATTTTGTCAAAATGAACTATTGTACAAGTTTTCAAACTCCAGCTCATCAGAAAGTGAGTGTTAAGCCGATTATATAATTCTGTCTCTACAAACATGAAACAAGCCAAGTTAAATAAAATTATATAAAGATATTATTTTTGAATCTTGGAAGAATCTTCCCTAATTTACTCTCTTGCAATTTCTAGTTTTTCAACGTTTTTGTTGTGGTGTCATCTGAATTTCAAATAATAAATCATCTTCCATTTCTTTACATCAGATTTCAAGGTAGCATTTGATACTCGATAAGTTAAATATGCCGAGATAGATGATACACTACTAGCCAAAAGTGTTGCAAGATTGGAAAATGAGAAACATTTGGAATTAATTTGAATACAGTGGTTCACAATCAGTTGTGGATAGTCTTGGGACATACTATTGTAGGTTTAGTTTAGTTTAGTTTAGTTATATTAACGTCCCGTTTTTGAGCAACACAAGGGCTATTTTGGGACGGACCTCGTAATTTTGAACCTCGGTCAGATGACGAGGACGACACCTGAGCTGGCACCCCCCTCTCCAAACTTCCACGCCACACCAACGGGAGGACGTTTGACAACAGTGGACTCGGGTTTCGAACCTGGAACCCACCGGCCCCAAAGCCGAGACCTTACCACTAGGCCACCGCGGCCACCATACTATTGTAGGAATTTCCCACGAGCACATTTAGGGGACCGTCCACAAATTGATGAAGACGAAAATGATGTGGGCTCACCCCGTTCCACGGGGACCTGATAATGTTTTGAAACTTTCATCAATCATTTATCTTCTTATGCATAACCCTTACATGCATTTTCATAGAAATATTATGAATATCGGGAATATACAGAGGCTTTTTTAAAACATCTCGAGTTTTTCGCATGTTTTTTGCTTATAAAATATAGAATTTTAGGCCAAATTTTGCGAAGCTTTCAGAATACTCGGCAATATGTTAGAAAAACTGTATTGGAATTTCAAGTAAATACGTTGAATATTTGAGGAAATATGAGTATTTGTAGTAAATACTTTTTAACTAAGCTTGCGCGAATCATAGCGTAAATTTTCTTTGATAACGTCGAAGCCATATATCTAAAGCAGCTTATAACAAAATTTTCTTTTAATACCATTAGTATGAAAAAATTGAGTGCTTTGCAACTAGAAGAATTTCTGTTGTTCTCTAAGAGAAACAAAATGATGAGAGTTCTTCCACAAATCGTTTTTTTAAACTTGAATCTTCGAGTATTAATCGTCGAATTGCAGTTTTAATTATGTATTTATATGTTGTTCACGCTTAATTTAAGATTTGAATGTGGTTACGTCCTTACCCTCAAAATGTGGAATTCCAATGCTATTTATTGTTAGTCTGAATTACATAAGAATTATTTTTGTATTGATTAATCGTTTATACATACATATTATTATTCATTGCGTTATATTTCTTCATAAAGACTGATATTAATTCATAGGAGCCACATAATTTCTATCAAAACATTTAAATCTTTCTCTCAGATTCCCAGGTTTATTACAAAATATCTTTAATGAAATCCATTACAAGAGAGGAATTTAGTTAATTTATAAGTCTTGAATTCCAACTAGCTGCATTGAGGCAAAACTTAATCAAGACGGAGGAGTTTTAGCTCTGAAATCGTTGTTTCAGATTAATGCATTTAGTTTCTGCTGACGTCCCTCAGATTGAACAAATGATTTAAGCTTCAGATTCACTGGGAAACGAATGAATTCACTGAGATTCTGTCTGATATTATTCATGGCAAGTGAATTTGAAGCCCAAAAGGAAATTAAGATTGCAAGAGATCGCGTTTCTTCTTTTATTTAATAAAGATTATGACACGAATAGATTCCTTCAATAATTTCTGGGTAAGCTATAAATTTTCATTGAAAGGATTTGCTTTGATGATAAAGGCGTCAAACATTAATCGCGTAAGTATCATTAAATTAAAATTATTCCGAAACTTTCCGGACGGAAGAAAGGGATTTAGGGAATTTGTTTAATACCACAATCAAAAGTTATGAATTAACGTTCAAAGGCAACGACTAAATTACTGTCATTCTAAAAATAAGCCATCTAATGAAATTGCTTGAGAGGAAGATGTAATAAAATGGGCTTCATTTCAATATTTAGTGATTGTTCCTATTTATGAAAGTTAAATAACATATATAAAATTAATTGAAATAATATTATTTGTGCATATCATATTGGTTGAAAAGAGTTTGTAAGTGAACATCATATTAACTAAAAAGGTTTATGCGTGGTTATACACTTATATGTAGCTTAATATATATTTGTATTAATTAAAGGAAGTTTTGGTGTGAATATAAATTTATATGCAGTAAATTTTCCTGACGATCAATATGTCATTTTTGTATATTTTGATTGTTTACTTTTTAATTGTAATTTATTTGAACACAATATATTCTTTGTCTGTAGTTTTAGTAATATAAGACCCTCATATGACCGTAAATATTCAATTAGGAACTAACAACTAATTTGGAGATTTTGGTTTTTATTCTGTACCTAACTTATCTCAGCATGATATGCAAAATGGGACCAGCTTCATTCCGTTTTTGCACGACATACTGCTTATGAATAATACTTAAAATACAACATTTGAGAATCTTTAAATGATTTTTAACGAAATGCAATGCACATTTTGGAGTTAATTCCCAATTGCAGAGCTGCGTCGATAAAGAATTATGATTGTACCTTGACTTTCATGTACTGTTTGACATAAGTTATAATTAGGCCTCCCGTAGAACATGATCTCCTTAAAAAATAAAATAAATAAAACCACCTACGAATAAATTAAAATAATTAGTAGTGATTCGAAGTACTATTGAAATTTAACATCAGTCCTAATATTAGATAGCAGGAAGAGAATAGTAATTTACTAATAAATACAGCATTCTAACGTAAAAATAAAGAACTTGGGAGGGTTTTGCATAATAAATGGGGTATAGGAATAGAAAAAAGAAATATTAATATAACTTGGTTATGTAACTCTATGTTAGCCATATTTCATACACTACCAATTTTTTTCAATTGACTTTCCAAGTTATGATTTCAGTTGCTCAATCAGATGATAGTAATTGAACTAGTGTTCTAGCTTTTTCAGCAGAAAATCATGATTTGATAAACATATGATCTATAAATACCAATGTAACCTTAAAAATTACGGGCTACATTAACTGTATCATGGATGGAGCAGAGGCATCTTCATGGTAACATTGAAACAGTCTTTCAAAGACAATTACGAAGAGTTGTAAAATATAATAAAGTATTCACAGAATGCGTTTCGTAAATTATGAAAATATTTTAAATTATGACTAAGAAATCTTAGTTGGTTCTTGTTTACTTCGCTAGAATTCTAGCATTGGTATTAAATTATTATTCTAAGAAATATTAATTTTGTTATAATCGTAGATGCAATGACTTAAATTAATATTTTGAATAAAAACTTCTTTTCAGGTTGTTTTCCATAAGCAGTTGACTATTAAAACTTCCGATTAAACTTAATGATTTATTTATCACTTGATGTTTCATAGGTTTCCTACCAGCAGTCGAAGGTTCATCTCGAGGAAATTATGGCATCATGGATCAAGTAGCAGCCTTGCACTGGATTCAAGAAAACATAGCAGAATTCGGAGGAGATCCCAAAAATGTTACAATCTTTGGTCATGGCCATGGTGCAGCATGCGTCAATCTATTAATGCTGACACCTCTAACGAAAGGTAAGATTACTTTTAATAATTACTCAGCTTATACTAATCAGTAATAGAAGATGGAGTATAAAAATGAAACACTACGCTAAAAGAATTTTGATCAGTGACAGCTCGAATGAGCATTATATCGAAAGCTACTCGATGCACCATTACTATCAGCCCTGAATACAATCCTAATTTATTTAACTTTGTAACAACGAGCAACGACTTTCCTCCTCGTAAAATGATAAGCATCTCATCGTTTGGAACAGGCCAGGACGGTCAATGTACGATTAGTAATAATCAAAAATATGAGGTAAATAATTATAACTATAATAGGTTTAATAATAATTATAATTATGGTGTTAATAATTACAATTATAGCAAGGATCATGATAATTATAATTATGAGGCACATATTTTTAATTATAATAGAGTAAATGAGAATTATAATAATGGGTTTAATAATTATAATTATATTAGGTTGATCAATAATTATATATTTGAGAAAAATTTAAATTCTAACATGAATGTTCACACTTGCAGCAACTGTGATTTTTCTTGATATTAACTTGTCATGACAAACTTGATGCGGCAACTTTGCAGCAAACTTCCTGCAAAGTAACAATGCATAATCGACCAACCCACTTGTAAAACAAGTTTGCTGCAATGTTGATATAGCACACTTACACACCACGACCTGGATAGAGTTGTGTATATCTGGTTTTGATCTTTGTCTCTGTTCTAGAAAACATCCAATTTTTAATATCATCTCCTAAACCGTACTTCTTTTTATTAATTCAAAAAATCAGTGATAATTTGCAGGAAGCTAACTAGGTCTTTTTTTAAAAATATTGAAAAATTCTCCATCTTTTTACTTAATATAGAACTCGCGCTAAAAAACAGCCAATATTTGTTGAAAAATAATAACTTACATTTTGTCCCATATTTTTAAAATTAATTACTTTTGAACCCTAATATCATAATTTATTCTACTAGCAAAACGTAGTTATTATCGAAAATCGCTCTCTCTCTCTGTTTGACTTCAAATCATATTCTCAACACAAAATTTAAAAAAATAATGAAATCAAGAAAACAGTTTAAAATAAATCGTATGCACGATCTATTAGCGCAATCTAGCTTCCCGTCTCTGAGTCTAGCTGGCTGAGTGGTCAGGAAGGCAGGTTTAGAGAGCGAGATGGCCGCGGTTCGAATCCGACGTTGTCTTAGTACTCTGTTTTTGCTATAGTTTGCAATGAGTTTGACGCGACAAATTTGTGACAAGTTCGACGCGTGGTGACTAACTCGTTTGCATTAACTTGCTTCAGTCTTGTTGTGAACTTGCGGTCTTGCCGTGTCAAACTTGCTGCAAGCTTGCAGCAAACTAAAATTACTATATGGGCAACTTTCGATAAAAAATGCATTGAAGATTAATTATGTTTAATTTCATGGAGTTCTTTCTATAATCTTAAGAGGTATATAAATGCAGAGTACATTATAAAACGGTAATTAAAACTCTCGTAGTTTTCGACACATTATCAATTTGAATTGTTTTCGAGGCAGCCCATTTTCCTTTAGAGAGACAGCAGAGAAATTTTTCGCCATTCAGCATACTTACGAATTATTTACGTATGGTACTTGTACTAATCATAGTTCTAGTAATCATAATTTTCTTTTTTGTTGGTTTCTTTTCACTCATGTTTTGAAATGTTAGATTGGATTGGAGAGATTTAAAAATATTCCACATATAGATTTGTGCATTTTCTAATCTATAACCCCGAAAAAAAAATTACACTGCTCAACAAATTAACGGATTATCCTGTTTACGTAACATTATTTCCATCTAACTTGTAAAATCTAACTAGAATTTAATGAACTCTTTAAGTAGTGATTCGAAACCATTATAAGAAAAAGATTCATTTTGCCAAACAGTATTTATAACTTCAAAGTTCTTAGTTATCAAAATTCAAGAAACTTTCTTTTAGACTGCTAACAAAGATTATGCTGTTTTTGTTGAGCAGCAATAGGTGTGTTAGATTACATTTTACTGGGCGATTTCCAGAAATGTATAGATGTCATTATTTACCAAAATCAATAGTATGGCCAACAGTTGGTCAACTGGAAAAGAATGCATCCTAAACACGAGTAACGACTCTCTTAGGATTAGAGCATAGTGCAATTTCTGGCTTTGGAAAGGATTCCGAACTTCTGGAGATGTTCGTGGATCATATTCACCAGACCTAAATCCAATAGATGATGCATAGAAACCTAATATAGAATATAAATTTGATTAATTAGGTGAAATCAATGGAAGAATATTTTTACATTAATACCAACTTTAATTTCAAATTCATACTTCTATATGATAATAAAATATCTTTATATAGCTACAATATAGAGCAGGAGAATATCTGTTATTGGTAAGCATTAAAATTAATCACTACAAATCATTTTTTAAAATTTGAATCTTCAAACATCAATATTGAATTTTATGAAATTTGAATAACCCGAGTGTCCAACTGAACGTAAAAATTAAATACATAATTAAAATTGCAATTCGACGATTAATACTTGAAGATTCAAGTTAAAAAATATTCATTCTTAGAAACACCTCATCATTTCGTCTATCTTAGAGAACAACGGATATTCTCCTAGTTGCAATGCCTACAACTTTCTAAATCTCAATGATATGCAACTGAAAATTTTATATAAGCTGCTTTTGATATCTGGCTTCGACTTTATGAAAGAAAATTTCAGCTATTTTTCATGCCCCATGTGGCACAACATGTTGTCCGATATTATACAATATTGTTCGATATTATATAATATTATATGATTTTGTACAATATTATACAATATTGCAAATATTGTTCAATATCGTACAATATTTACAATACAATATCTTTGTGCTACTAGGGACATGCGCAGATAAAAAGTATCTAATATTGTTGCGGTTGCTGTGCGTTAGTACTTGAATGCGTAATTGTTTTGAAGACAATATGGTCTTTGAGTTTGTTTTCAGTCAAAAATGATGAAACCATGTTTGAAGATAAAATTCTTTATTAATCATTATATAAAAACTATATACGCAGTTCAGAATAAATACGGTTTCAAACTCATCAATGAGAAAATTGAAGTTAACTGCTTGTTGCAGTAGAGCAAATGTGTCTCGACAAGGTGGAGACATGCTAAAAGTGAAAAAGATATGTGCGGCCAGTCTGTGCGCGTAATGACGGCGGAGCATAAAGAATGCGTCCGGTTAGTGTGAAATTTCCAAACAGAATCATATGATGACAAGTAAACAGTAAACAAACTAGCAGCGCCGCCTAACTGGCGCTACACTAAGCATGCAGAAAAGCAAAGAATACAATATGCACATATTTCGAATTAAAATACAGTAAATAATGCAATATAAAGGTAATAGAATAAAGCATGCACAGCACAAAAATACATTAATATTAAAGAAAATAAAATAAGGCAACAGGACGCCGAACAATTACAAATGCTCTTTTTTCCTGAAATATTCATGCTATTTATTTTAAATTTTAATACAATATTTCTCTGACATATTATCTAGTATTCGGAAGGTTTCCCAAAATTTAGTGCATCTTATAAGCATAGAAACCTGCAAAACATTTGGGATGTTATAAAGAAGCCTTTATATCTTCCCGAATATTTATGATATTTATATGAAAATTAACGTAGACAATGTGCATAAGAAGTAATACGATTGATGAAAGTTTCAAAACATTATCAGCTTCCTGAGAAACGGGGCGAGCCCAAATGATTTTCATCTTCATCAATTTGTGGACGGTCCCCTGCATGTCCTCGTGGCCGGATCTCCCGTGTAAAATGTGTACGATACTCGATTGTATGTTAAAAACATCTCTACAACTGATTTCGAACCACAGTTTTCATATAAATTACAAATTTCTTGCATTTTACAAACTGTTTTAAATTTTTGCACATCACTGTAAATTATATGTCAAGCCATCTTCTGTCGTTTTAATTGTTCGGGGAGACATACACCATATTTATATCGCATGAAATTCCAAGAAAAAATTGTTTAAATTTTGCACATCGAAATATTTAATCTTTTGAAATCTTCACACATTCTTACCACAGCCTTGTATCTATTAAACTGAATAAAATCATTTTAATCCAAATTTTCACTTGCCATACATTCGTAATACTGTACATAAAGGTATCACTGTTTTCTCATATAATTTCTACTGCATTTAAATAGTCAAGAACGCTCAATAAACAAATTTGTAACTATAACTATTATTGCAAAAATTTAAATGAAATAAACAATACACACTGTTTTTGTAATGAAGCAGATCTTAGGGAATTTATTGATTTAGATAAGGGACATATTATTACGGGTAATTTGAATATTGTTAAATCTAAATATCTTAGAGACATCATGAGTAAGGGAACTAAATTTAGGTTAAGAAATAAGGTTAGTCATAATAGAATAATTAATTCCATTAATGGAGACTTGGATGTTTTCATTGCTAATATAGCCAGGAAATATCATTGGCCAATTGAGGGATTTGGAGAATGGAAACAACGTATATTATTGGAAACAAAAAATAGAATTTATATAAATAATAATATAAATATTAATAGAGGTATTTTTTTCAACAAGCATCTTAAAAAAGAAATTGAATTCATTAAAGATAAATTTATTGTAACAACAGTAGATAAGGCAGGAAATAATTTTTGCTTAATGTGTAAATTACACTTCAAAGACACTCTGCTTAATGAATATAACTCAAATAAAACATATCAAACAATTAAATTTGGAAAAAAAGAACTGGATAAAAGAATTATTGCACTAGCTAAAAAAACTAAAATTAAAATCAGTAATCTAAATTATCCTTACCTTTTCCCTACTATCAAATTTCATAAAAATCCTTTAAAATTCAGATTTGTTACTTGTAGCACTGGAAGTTACAACTATCATTTAAGTAAATTTTTCTTTAAATTTCTAAAACTTATTCTTAAAAAAATCAAAGAAGAAGGGAACTTCATTATAGATAACAACACTAAAATTTTAAATTTTATTAAAGATAATAAAATTTATAACATTAATGCATTTGATTTTGAAAATCTATTTACTAGCCTCCCACACAATAAACTAATTTAAGTTTGCTCAAATGTTTATGATTTATACCTAAACACTGATTTAATAGAAAAAAATAAATGGATAGAAATCTGCAGAGTTAATATTTGTGAAAACTATCTCTTTAACGGAATTGAATACTATAAACAGGTTTTTGGTATCCCTATGGGTTGCAATTAGTCTAGTGCATTGGCAAACATCTTTCTACATTCATATGAGAGGGAATTAATTAAAAATGAAATTATTTATGGTTTTCGTTTTATTGATGACCTTATAGTGTTTAATTATGATAATTTTAATTCCATTTATAACTACTATCCAGAAGAGCTTAAATTAAACAAAACCAATACGGAAATTAACAAATGCAATTTTTTAATATGGAAATTGAAATATTAAATTCAGGTATATCTGTTGGCTTATTTGATAAAAGAAATGAGTTTAATTTTAAGGCTATAATACTTTGTAGTTTTCATACAAATCTTCATTATAAAATTTTTAGGAATTCCATTTTTTTCTCAAATTAATAGAATAAATATCATATGTAACAACCATTCTAATTTAGTTAAAGCTTTAGATAATTTAAAAAATATTCTTAAAGACAACGGATTCCCAAATTCTTTCATTAATATTAATAGTTTTTTAAAAGGAGTATAAAAATTTCTCTAATTAATATATTAATGGTTTTTTCTAATTTAATTTGATAAAACTGTTTAAATATTAGTTTTTTATTCTGATTAATTAGTTAGAATTTTTCTCCATAGAGGGAGCTACGTGCTAGCTTTTAATTTTTTGTTGCTTCATGTATACTTGTTGTCGTCTGGATTGCATCTAAGATTTCGGCAGAGAGTGTTAGGGTTAACACACTCTCTAGTACCTCTTGATTTTTTAAGGATTGTGCATTTTGATTCGTCAAAATGATTCAAATATTGATTTTGGACGGGATTCAGGCCACAAAGGGTATAATTTTGATTTATAATCTTACCCTTGACAGAAAATCTTGTCTAATTTTGGAATCTTTATGGTGAGTGGTCTTCGATAAAGTTTACCATACGATTCCTTATTCATTTCTTCCTTTTTGAACATTTTTTACTTTCGAAATTCATTTTTATGTATTTTTATGTGTTTTAAATATTATCGTTTCAACCTTCTGTTGATGCAATCACTTGAGGCTGTTGCTTTCGCACGCTTAAAGATGTATTGTCATCGTTTTTGTCTAAATTTGCTGTTTTTTGTCTTTACTTTTTTCTTTCTTTTTGTTTCATTTTAATTTTCGTTTAGTTTATCTAATTTTTGCTTCTGTATTATATTATAAATAGCTGCATTTGCGCCTTTATATATAATACTATGAATTTTTATTATTTAATTAATTTATTCAATTTATAAATTTGTTAAGGTATTACTGTCGTTAATAAGCTTGCATTGCAGTCAAGAATATCAAATCCGTATAATTATTGAAGCTATAAAAGAAAGCCTATGACACCTTGAAGGATAAACCCAATTGCTATGTTCTGTGAATGCTTGGAAATTATTAATATTTTATGAATTAAAAATCATCAAGCAATTCTCTACTTCATCACAATAAATCCACCTGATTGCGCTATTTTTGCTATAAAATTCCGGCATATCTTATGCAGTTGATTACACACACTTCCTGTATACGAATAGGTGCTGTATTGCACAAATTAAAACAGTAAAACAAATATATAGAGCCAAGAATGCGTTTCTTCGTAAATAAATAATTTCACTTAAATAATTATGACATATAATGCTTTTGTTTATATTACCTATTATCTGATGTGAGAATCTTACCTTACTCATTAAAGTTGTAGAATCCTATTCTCATAGTTTTGAAGTTTTTAACAACGCTAAACACAAGGAGAGTAATTCAAAATACAATATTAGAACATTTTGTCTATTTTTGTGCGTGCGTTCTTGTGTGTGTTTCCCAATTAAATAAATATTGCCGAGAAAGTTTATGCTAAAATTTCTGAATTTTTAAGTCTTTAGAAACTTCACTCCTTTCTAAAATTCATCATAATATTTAATGAATGCAAAACGTTGTTTGATAATGTGTATGCAAGTGTATTTCAAAAACATGTATTGATGGCAGGCAATGTCTTACAAAATTCGCTACTAAACTTCATTTTTGAACTGAATTATTTATAAAGTGATTACTTAAATTCAGATTAGGGACTTTTAAAAGATATTGTTTCACTTTTCAAAGTCAAAAGATTTTTCCACTCTCTGAAGTTACATGGCTTTCATAACTTCTCGATGGAAAAAAAGAATATTAAATTGAGAACTTCTAATAAATGTTTCAATAACGTACTTAACTATTTTTAAAGATCTTAATACTGGCGAAAAGTCAAGCTATTGTAATAATTTTTATTTAAAGGCTTTCGTAATAATTTTGATTTCTTAATTATTACTTAAATATTCAAACATTACAAACATATTCATCCGTTTCTATACAATAAATGATTTTACTTGAAACTGAAATTTAACCGTGGATAAAATCTTTATTGTTTGTCATACTTTCCCAGTTTAAGCCGTTCATCAGAATTATATGGATTCTAAAATGTATTTCAAATTCAACTTTAACGAATCTATTTTATACACATGTACGTAGAATACATATTATTGGTATTAACCAGTTCAAATATTTATTTCATAGGCTTAATAAACCACTTTTACTCCTATATATAAAAATATTTGCTCTTATTCACTATGTAGTACGCCCTGGTAATTTTTTCTTGGTCATTCAATGAAACATTATTCCTTCTGAATATGCTCAATTTACACTTAAGTCCATTTTTTATGTTATAGGTCTATTCCAAAGAGCGATCATGCAAAGTGGCTCAGCTCTTAGTCCTTGGGCCATTGCTAGGAATTCACTTGCGTACACGCGTCAAATTGCCAAAAGTCTGAAGTGCCCCACAGAGGACAGTGCTGTTTTAGTAGAATGCTTACGTCAGAGGCCAGTCCAGGATATCCTTGCTGTACCACTGAGTGTCCCAGATCATCTTTCTGCTTTCGGACCGACAATCGATGGTGTTGTGGTACCTGGGGAACCTGCAGATGTAATGGAAAAACACACAGACTTCTTTGGACAATATGATTTAATGTTTGGGATAACAAGAATAGAATCATATGATCAGTTTTCAAGTCAGGAAGACAAAAGTGGCATTGACGTTTTAAGAAGGGACCGTTTGTTGAGAACTCTCGTCAGGAATCTGTTCACATACCATCTGCAAGAGATCTTTCTAACGGTTGTGAACGAATACACGGATTGGAGTAAACCTGATCAGCATCCAATTAACATTTTGGATTCGACAACAGACGCCATGAGTGACGCACTTGTAATTGCACCTTTGGTACGCACAGGCAACTTCCATTCAAGAGTGCGTCATCCAAGAGATCCTAAAACATACCAGTATGTGTTTACTCATCAAACAGAAGAGGCTGGCTATTCTCAAAGAATGGGTACTGTGCATGGAGAAGATTTACCTTACATATTTGGTGCTCCGCTTGTTAATTCGTTATCACATTTTTCAAGAAATTTCACAAAATCTGAAAGTTCCCTTTCGGAGACTGTTATCTTGTTTTGGACAAATTTCGCTAAATATGGGTAAGGAGTTTTTTATTTTACATTTAAATTTTTAGTCTTCATTTAATTGCTACAGTTGTTCCTCATAGAAAGTTTCCTTCTTTATAAATTTTTTCTGTGATATTTTAGGATATACCGTTCTCCAAGTCCAGCCTCATAGAAATTATGTATTTTTATACTTTTTTCCAAATCGGCAGGGTTAAAATTCTTCAAAAGACCGTTTTTGATATCTCAGGCTATTTTTTTTAAAATCGAGATTTCTGTGTTTTGAATATTTAGGGTTTAAAGCTGGAGTTTAACGTATCTAATACATGTAATCATGATGTTGTCAATATAGAAGGAAGTCGTTATTAAGACAATTAATTTTTAATTTTTGGAATAAAAAAAGGACTGTTTCGTCCCAATTAATTGTTCTAAACCAATAAATTGCATTCTTTAAAGAAGGTAAGAAAAATAATTTCACTTACGGCTAATTAATAAACATATTTTTTTTAAAAATGACATTATTACCAGTATAGTTTGAAAAGGGCTGAATTAAGCTTTATTTAAAATTTTCTTACATTATTCAAAGCATTGTAGGACAAACTTTTCTAACCATACCTGAAAAGGGAATTTACTATTAAGCATTTCTTGGCTCATGTTGAAAAAATTGTGTTGTATAGTATTAATTAACAAATCTTCACCATTTATTACGAAAATGTATTTGTATTTTTAAATGCTTATTGATAAAAACCATATTCAAATATTTAGATAAAAGGACTATGAACTAAAATCAAAAACTGTTATGATATAAAATTTAAAAATCTTACGATTGCATTCATTTATGCCTTGCATGTTCAAGACTACTTTTAATCTGTGTTTGATTTAAAAACTAGCTGATTAGGGAATGCATTCCTGCAGAACATTAATGATTATTTTGCTTTTTCTTCAAAAACCTCCGCTACTTCTTCACAAAGCAGCACTTAAATGCAGTCTTTTCTTTTGATTTCGTATTTTATTGGCAGCCAAAGCCTTTGAAGTGAGTTCATATAATTACAGCACCCCAACCGTTTTTTTATCACTAGATCATTAGAAGGTTTGGTAATCTTCGCTTGCTCTTACAATCCTCCTCTGACACTTTAGGCAGCAAAATACTCATTTCAGACTCCATGTCTCGAGGCATTTTCCGCGATACTCATTTTTTGGAACCAGTTTTCTTTCAGCTTAAAAAAATGGTTTTTTTTTATTTCATGTTAGTTAAAAAGAACTAATTCAATGTTCATTTTTCATTTAAACGATTTTTTTTTCTTTTTCGCTCGTTCTAGTTTCTGGGATAAAAGAGAGGCAGTTAAGTGTGTTCTTAAAAAAACATTCACTTTTTTTTCAGAAGAGGAGAAAAACTCAAAAATTTTCTGAAGAAGATGAACCTCGTTTTCAGGAAAATGAAATGTAAATGTCGCAGGGTGAACAAGAAATATTTAAATGAAAGATGTATATTTTCTTCAAGCAATTTTCTTTTCTGGGAAAGAAAAAATTAGGTGTGTAATTTCATATAGCTAATGGTCATAAATTCAGCCAAAAAAAGTAACAGTCGAAACGCATTAACGAAACATTTTTTTATCAACCCATAAAGAATTGTCCTCAAATAAATGAATGCTTGATCAATCTCTTAGGAAATTTCTCTGAGGGAATTTTCTTCATTTAGGGCCATTTTAAACTTCAAGTTAGAAAATATCTTTTATCCAGTCGATTAAAACATTTTGAATGTAATAACGCAATTAAAGGGGGGTTTATTTTAAAAGCTCCTTAAAAGTATCTCAAAATGAAAGTGATAACAAGCATTTTGTTCCGAAATTAACAGAAAATAGCTTACAGCAAAACTAATCTTCTGATTCGACTGAAAGACAGTTAACTATCGATTCTTGAGAAAATAACGAACTGCTTTTATATTTTTCTTTAAGCTTATAGGTTGCTAGGTTAAACCGAAAGTGGTGGAAATGAATAAGTAGGGAAGTTACAGTTTTGACTGATATAAATTGAGCATCGGTAAATTGCAAGGCTCATAAAGTGGAAGAGGCCCTTGAGCTGAGAGGCAATCAATTTCACAATATTTTGCACATAAAGATTAGCAATAGAGAATAAACTATTTTATGATTAGCCTAGCTAAACTTAAGTGATGGTAACTAAACACTAAATTTGTCAAAGTTTATGGTATTGGAAGAAGATTCACTTATATATTTTGGAAACTTCTTGCGCAATCTGAAATATTCGTAACTTTATAAGAATATGAAACAGAAATAGCTTGTAAAAGTATTAACTATTATTTGAAAATATTAATTGCATAATTATTCTAGCTTATTATTGTTTGTTCTTTTAGAAATACAACTTAATAATTACGCATTTATTGCAACATGACTTCTCTAACTGTCTGCCTTATAATGGGAAACTTATAATTTAAACCTTTTCAGATTATAGTTGTACATTTCAATTAACGAATACAATTTTCTTTGTCTTTTAGTAACACAATTGAACCGCATTGAATCTGACATATAAATAATTTTTAAATAGGTTTTGTCAAAGTAATATTTCTAACGACAAAGAAAGAGAAAAAAAATAAAATCTTCCAGCTTTCTTATCCTATTTACACATTGTCCCAATCACTATACTTGCAAATGTTCCAGCATTTAATTTAAACACAACGCACTGAACAGACACCTTGTTTGCATTGACTGTGGAACTAAGTATCAATAAAAATAATTCCATTAATTCCTACTTAGGTAAAAAAATTACATTATTTTTATTGGCTACTTTAAATCCAGTGTAAGAATTCCAGATTTAATAAATATATTATTTTACCTCTAGATCTAAAATCAATGATTTCATTAAATTGTTTTATTTCTAGATATAAATCGAAAAACAATTTTAATAAATTTATTTGATAGAAACGTTTTCGATAAAACATATTTCTGCCGGATAGGACTATCGACATCATTCAAGAAAAGCGCGAAACATGGTTTATATGTTTGATTTCTGAAATTTTGAATCAGTTACTTATTTATAATATGAAATGTGCATGTTTATCAAAAAATCATAATTAA